>JBBMKD010000145.1:109954565-109965820 GCA_037834095.1 Argya squamiceps
TT
The DNA here is from genome assembly GCA_037834095.1 of Argya squamiceps. Classification (NCBI taxonomy): domain Eukaryota; kingdom Metazoa; phylum Chordata; class Aves; order Passeriformes; family Leiothrichidae; genus Argya; species Argya squamiceps. Next base: position 109,954,568 of record JBBMKD010000145.1, read on the forward strand.
TTCCACCCTGTGCTGTGCTAAACTACTGTTTTCACACCTTTGTGACTTGTAATTCTTCTCTCAATGTTAGAAGCTCTTTCCATGGACTAAAATCAAAGGCTGTGTCTTTGTGGGCTCTGTGCCAGGCAACCCCCCTGGACAAACCCCCCTGTCCAGGATTCAAACCTTCTTGCTTGGGTCTCAGACCTCTCTACCGAGGTCTGTGACTTTCCAGGGTGCCCAGAGAGATGCCCTGGACTCTGACAGGCAGCTACTGATCCCTCAGAGCCCTCAGCACAGGAAGAGCCTGGTGCTGTCACCACAGGGGTGACGTGTCCCTGCCATGTCCCACGGGTGCATTTGCGTCTTCTCCACTGGCGCAGGCCGGGCCACCCGTGGCACAGGAGCCATCGGTGCCAAGGGATGGAAAAGGGAAGCAGCAAAACTCCTTCCAGCCAGGGGACCACGAGTTGGAGACCTCAGCCAGGGGTCTGAGCTCATTTCAGGGCTAAACTTAGTCCAGAGAGTCCCAGCAGCCACTTGGGAACACTGCCACGTTGGGACGGATGCCCTGGAGCAGCGTTTTGTAGGCCAGGCCACCCGGATATTATTGTTAATGTTAAAAGTATTCTCTGCTGAGTGATGGAGCAGCTTTTGCTCCTCTCAGGCTGTCTCCATGTGGATTGCCTCCTGTCTTCCCAACTCTTACATAAAGCCCTGAGTCCTTGGGAAGGGGAGGGGGAATGAGATTTATGGAGCTGAGGATGTCCCAAACTGAGGGGTCATGAGCAGTGGGGCATCAGGGGGAGGCAGGGAGAGCCACAGGGAGTCTGAACCAGCAAATACAGCAGTGCTGGGACACTGACACAGGATCTGCCATTTCCCTGCCTGCATTGCTCCTTGTCCTGGCACTGATGGGCCAGGACCAGCCAGCACCGACCCACACAATGCCCAGGCATGGGGCAGGGGCTGTGTCTGCTCCCAAAAAGTGTCTGGATACAGCCACCCCCCTTCAGAGGAGGATCCAGAGGAGGCCACAGAGATGTTCCAAAGGCTGGAGCCCCTCTGCTCTGGAGCCAGGCTGGGAGAGCTGGCAGTGCTCACCTGGAGAAGGGAAGGATCCAGGGAGAGCTCAGAGCCCCTGGCAGGGCCTAAAGGGGCTCCAGGAGAGCTGGAGAGGAACTGGGGACATGGGACATTTCCAAGGGGAAATGGCTTCCAACTGACAGTATCAACATCTGACCACATCACCTCCCCACAAAAGAGCTTATCTGACAAGAATTACCAGATGCTTCCTGAGCCTCTGCCACATCTGAGAATGATTTGGGTTGAAGGAGACCTTCAAGATCATCTCAGTCCATACCCCTGCCATGGGCAGGGACACCTTCCACTATCTCAGGTTGCTCCAAGCCCTGTCCAGCCTGGACTTGGACACTTCCAAGGATCCAGGGGCAGCCACAGCTTCTTTGGGAAACCTGTGCCAGGGCCTCACCACCCTCACAGGGAAGAATTTCTTCCTAAGTTCTAATCTAAATATCTTCTTGTTTAATTTAAAACCATTCCCCCTTGTCCCATCACTAACTGCCTGTGTAAAAAATCCCTTTCACTCTTTTTCATAAGCCCTTTTATGTACTGGAAGGGGCTCTGAGGTCTCCCTGGAGCCTTCTCCAGGTGAACATTCCCAGCTCTCCCAGCCTGACTCCAGAGCAGAGGAGCTCCAGCTCTTGGAATATCTCCATGTCCTCCTCTGCAACCCACTCAAACACATATATATAAAAAATTAAATACATATATATTCATTTCTATAGAACTGGTGTAGTTTTTATATTTATATGTTTGCTTGTTTAAAATGATGCCAACAGCTGCATGGACATGCTCATGTGGGCTTCAGCTGGCCTTTCTTCTGCTTAATTAATGGTGATGCCTCTTGCAGCGTGCTTGGCATTCCCTTATAAAAAAGCACCATGAAGGAGATGGTTCTTTCTCCTTTTTCTTCTTCATAATAATGACTAAAATCAGTTTTGAACCAGCTCAATACAAACTTGAAGGAGCCTTTGGACACCAGGGTAAGGTACCCTGCAGACAGCTGTGGCAAAGGTTTATGTTTGGTTTGATTTGAAGGGTGAAAAATTTGTGGACAAACCCACAAGGGAACATCTCTGTTCTCACCATAAATGATAAAAACAACCCCCCAAAACCTCCACAAAAACAATCTCTCTGTGCTTAGTGTTTTTTCTCATCTTCTGGCAGGGACACACACACCCAGAGGAGACAGGACAGGTGTGGGGAGGAGGCACAGAGTCCATACCAGGAGGAGGGCAGATCTCAAGGTGTTAGGGAGGGTTTAGACAATGAGGGACAAAGGAATGACCTTTTCCAGCCATGTGGGGATGTCCAGGGCAAAGAGAGGAGCGAGTAACACGCAGGAGAAACAACGAAGTAAAGACAATCCAGAACCAACATCGAACTAAATCGCTTTAAAAGAGATTTCTGAGGCCATTCTGGTAATTTGGGGATTTATGTTTTTTTATGACTGCCCGTTCTGGGATTAGCTCTCAGGAGAGCAAGGACTGGAAATATTTTTCAAGCTATTTGTGACTCAGCAGCTGCGAAGCGCTGATTACTGGCAGCAGCTGACGTCCGAAAAGCATCTAAGTCTTTATTATATTATCCAAAAAGGGCACAGACTTTTTATTTTTTTTATCACCCCGGCTTCAGAACAGCGAGTTCCCAAACCTTCAAGGAGGACTGGGGACACAGGGCAGAAGGCGGCGCTGAAAGGAAAATTTAATCTCTTTCCCAAAAGCTCTTCAAATTTTCCTTTTTATTTTGGTGCTCCCAACCACTTGTGTTGCCTTGGGATGTTTCCTTGGGATTTGGGCAAGTTGAGTGACGCCAAACCTGGTGTCCAGCTGTGCCCAGCTGCAGTTGGCAGATGAAGTTTGTGGTGTTTCTAGGGAGCATGGCTTCTGTGTTTGCATTGGGAGAGTGCTGTGCTTTCCCACATGTCCCTGGAAAACTGATTTCCTTCAGCAGATCATCATGGAGCTCCTGGAGAGGCTCCAGTGGAGGACTGCAGAGATGGTGAAGGGGCTGGAGCATCTTCCTGAGGAGGAAAGGCTGAGGGAGAGAGGAGCCCCAGCTGAGAACCTCATCCCTGTGTGTCCCTGTGTGCAGGGAGGGTCAGAGCAGGGCCCAGGCTCTGCTCCAGGGGCTCAGCAACGGCACCAGAGGAGCGGGCAGGGACTGAGCACAGCAAGTTCCACCTGGACAGGAGGCAGAACTTCTTTCCTGTGCAGTGACCAAGCACTGAACAGATTGTCCAGAGAGGGAATGGAGTCTCCTCACTGGGGATATTCCAGAACTGTCTGGATACAACCCTGAGTAACCAGCTCTAGGGAACCCTACTTGAGCAGGGGTGTTGCTCTAGAGGACCAGCAGTGGCCCCAGTGGTCCTGCAGTGGTCAAAATCATGCCATGATTCTGTCATCCAGAGCAGCAAACTGGTCACTGCTCCGTGCCTCAGTTTCCCAGTGCTCATTGACCCAGCAGGTCACATCAGCCTGTGAGTGCACAACTCTGATACAGACACACAGATTAGGCATTAATTAGCGGTTATTTATCAACCCACCAGAGTCCATCAGGCTGTTCTGACCTTTTTTAACATCAAGTCCAGCTCTGAAATGCTCATCCAGGTGTGGTGAGCTGGTGGTGACAGCAGCGCGTTTGGTGCTGCTGCATCAGCTCGGGGACGAGAAGAGAGATCTGCATCCCCCTTCTCCTGGCTGTAGTGCCTCAGAGCAGGTCAGGCCACTCTCGTGACTGCTCATCCCTTTTCCCCTCAGCCTTTCCAGCTCCTGTTCGTCATCCCGAGACAAACCTCCCCCGCAGCTTTCCCCTCTGTCGCAATTACACACTCTTCCTCCTGTCAGTCTCCCAACTCAGCGTGCCCAGCGGAGCCGATAGCCAGGAAGTCCCCGGGATGCTGCGAGCCCCGAGCAGCCCGATCCGTGTCGGCAAATGAGCGGCGGGATGGGGCCGGAGGCACAGCCGGGATCCGTCGGGAGAGCGGAGGCAGCAGCACGTCAGCAACTTGTACCCTGATCTCCATATGGATGGGCAGCATCCCCGCGAGTTCCGTCACGGGCACCGAGCCTCCCGCTGCCTGCCGGACAAAGGGTCCTGCCAAAGCCGGGGACGGGGGGAGAGCATCCCCGCCGGCGCATCTGACAGGCACGGAGGAGGAGGGAGTTTGGGATAAATGGCTCAGGAGCCCCTTCGCTCCTTTGCTTTGTTGCTGCTGGCGATGAACGGGAGTGGGGATAAAATGAGAGGAGTGAAGCAGGGGGAAGTTTCAGAATGCGGGAGGGCACTTGGTGCTGGAAATGAGCAGGGCCGGTGTGGTCCGTTTGGGCTGAAATTGTGTGATGTTGGGCACAGATGGGTGGAGAATTTGGATAAATCGCTAAAAATGAGAAATCCTCGGTGAAGAATCATAAAGTCTTAGGATGGTTTGGGTGGGAAGGGACCTTAAAGCTCAGCCAGTTGCACCCTCTGCCATGGGCCAGGGACACTTTCCACTATCCCAGGTTGATCCAAGCCCCATCCAACCTGGCCTTGGACACTTCCAGGAATCCAGGGGCACCCACAGCTTCTCTGGGCACCCTGTTCATGCTGGTGAATCTGTGGGAAGATCCTGACATGCACTGGCACCATCCCATTTCCCTTGTAGGGCCTCTGTTCTGATTTTTGTGCGGTGATGATGACTAAGAAAAGGCAGTGCCAACCCTCTGGAACCTGCAGTGATTCCCCTCTGTGATTTGTTCTCCAACCCCCATCACCTGAGAGCAGCCAACAGGTCCCTGCTCACCCCTCATGGCGTGGCCTTTACAAAGGCAGGGACAGCATTCCAGCCACCATTTCCTGGTATTTGTATATCCTGTGTGTAGGAGGGGGATGAGTGATCCCAGCTAGAAGGCTGGTGAGATGCCTGGGAGAATAATTCCCTGTACAAGTCAGAGCCAAGGCTCATTCCCCTCTCTGCACTCAATGTTTTTATGATTCCTCTTGTCTTTCTTCCATCACGAGCACAGGAAGTTGTTTCAGTATAAATCCCAGCCCATTCACACACACATCCCACCCACGAAGATGAGTTATGTTCTCTTTCCTCCCCCTGCTCTGCTTTCAGCCCTGCCCCTGCCTCTCACTTTGCTTCCCTCTGGGCAAAGAGCTTCTCTGAAATCTGTGATTACCAAAGGTGTGGGGAGGAATTGGAATATCCAGTGTTCATCCCAAATGGATGGAAGAAGTTGACCTTTAGGATACGTGTGTGGAATTGGATTTCTGAAGTAGTTTCCTTCAGAAGTAACACCAGCAAAATTTAGATATAAAATATATATTTGTGTGTGTGTCTGTGAGCGTGCACAGCTGTGTGGATATGGCTACAAATCCAGATACTGATATGGATGTGTTTGACTGGAAAACTGCCCAGCAGGGAAGGACCTGGTGGTGCTGGTCAACAATGCCTGAACGTGAGCCCAGGTGGGCAAGAGACCAATGCCACCAGGGCTGTCCCAGCTCTGGGGTGGCAGCAGGACCAGGGCAGTGCCTGTCCCCTGTGCTGGCACTGCTGGGACACCTCCAGTGCTGGGGACAGCTCTGGGACCCTCATGACAAGAGAGGCATTGAGGGGTTGGAGCATGTCCAGGGAAGGGAACAGAGCTGGGGAAGGGGCTGGAGCACCAGGAGCAGCTGAGGGAGCTGGGAAAGGGGCTCAGCCTGGAGAAAAGGAGGCTCAGGGGGGACCTTGTGGCTCTGCACAACTCCCTGACAGGAGGGGACAGCCAGGGAGGATCAGGCTCTGCTCCCAGAGAACAGGGACAGGAGGAGAGGACAGAACTTCAAATTGCACCAAGGGAGGTTCAGGTTGGACATCAGGAGGAATTTCTTCCTGGTCAGGGTTGCCAAGCATTGGGAGGGGCTGCCCAGGGAGGTTTGGAGTCCCCATCCCTGGAGGTTTTCATGTCTGGCCATGGCACTCAGTGCTCTGGGCTGGGTGACAACGTGGGGATTGGTCACAGGCTGCCCTTGATGGTCTCAGAGCTCTTTTCCAACCTAAATGATCCTTTGGGTTTGTGTACAGAGACGTGGAGGTTTGCAGAGCTCCCCACCCCTCATTGCATCAACAGTTCTCCAGAGAATTGCTAGGAAAAAAGTCAATCAAGTAACAAAATACTGAAATCAAATGAAAAATAAATCTGTTTCATAGTAAATCACAACTTAATAAATTGCCTCCTTTACTTTTGTCCTTCTTTTCTTTCTTCCTTTCAGTTAAAATCACAAACATTGGTGAAGTTGTTTGAGAGGGAGCGTGTTTCCAAAGCTGTGTAAATCTGCAGGAATTCATTAAGCCCCACTGAATTTATTGAAAGTTATAAAGTTTTTAAATCTACAAGTGTCTGACATCTTTAAAGACTTATTAATTAATCAAACCATTAAATACTGTTAAAACTCATGTCCTGTTTATGGAGCATTTGAGCTTCATTGAATATGCAGATCAGGTAATTCATCCTTTTAAGCTCCATCACTTTTTTTGTTCCCCCCCAAAAAAAGATGGGGTTAACACAAAGGAGGAAAATCCAAAGTTTGCAGGTTTTAGGGTGGGAGAACTCACAGCTAAATTCAGGATTTCTCTGTTTCCAGGAATTTTCAGCTAATAATTTTTGGTGTCCTCAGCTTTGTAGAAGTGCCTGGTGGGGTCGATTAAGGTCACAGCCATGTCCTGGGTTTTTGTCCTTCAGCCACTGGGGGCTGAGGTGGGATGGTGAGAGGAGGTTGAGAAAAGCAAGTTTGTGCATTCATGGCAGCCACCTGCAGGTGTGAAGTTTCTCAAGGAGAACAAGGAGGATTTTGGAGCACCTGAGTGGAAAATTCCTTTCAGGAATTCCTCCCAGGGCCTTTCAGGTTGCAGGACAATGGTTGCTCTGAGAAGGGATTGAAGGGGTTGAAAAAGACATCTGGAAATCTGCTGGAAATCCAGAGCATGGGGGTCCCAGGATAAAAGAGTAGGTTTTTTTCAGCCAACACACCCACAATCCAAGGTTTTCATGGCAAGAAATCTTTTTGGATTAAAATTTGACCTCCTTGAGCTGCTGCATAGGGGGTGCTGTAATTTGCACCCAGAGCTAAACAAGGCTTTAAATGGGACAAGAGGGGAATGACTTCCACTGGCAGAGGGCAGGGATAGATGGAATATTGGGAAGGAATTGTTCACTGGGAGGGTGGGGAGGCCCTGGCACAGAGAAGCTGTGGCTGCTCTTGGATCCCTGGAAGTGTCCAAGACCAGGTTGGATGGACTTGGAGCAACCTTGGACAGTGGAAGGTGTTGGGATTGGAATGAGGTGATGTTTAAGGTCCCTTCCAACCCAAACCATTCTGGAATTCCATGATCTGTATTTGGCTGAACTCAGATAAGGTGGGGATTGTGATCTGAGTAAGTTTTTAGACAAATAATCCTGGTGACTTCCAGGCCAAGATCAAGCCCTAAGTGTAGGAAGGACTTTACACACTGAGCACCCCATTGTTCCAGTTTCAGGGCAAACAATGAACGAGACAGACACAGCAGGTTAAGGGAAAGCTTTTTTTTTTTAATTATCTGACTCCAATACTTATATACATCTGTACAGAGGTCAAGAGATTGGTTACACAGGTTGCCACCTCTTCGACCTGGATGGTGAACATCACCATCAATCATATTTTCTCCTCCCAGAGGAGAAAAATGTAAACAAAAGATAATTTCTGAAAATATACATTGTTTTCTTGAAGCTGCGTGAGAATCTGCGAAAACTGAGGGCAACACCCCATTCACAGAGCTGATCTTGCGTGATCAGGGGTTGGAATGAGGTGAGGGCAAAACATCCGTGTGACCATTTCATAGCCATAAAATCACAGGATGGTTTGGATTGGAAAGGATATTAAAGATTCTCCAGTTCCAACCCCCCTGGCCTGGGCAGGGAACCTATTTCCTGACAGGCAGATCAAGAGACAGACAAGGAAATAAAAATAATTTGCTTTTGAGAAAAATTAGAGATGATGGCCTTAAGCTCCATCTATCCAAGGACTTATTCTGGACTGTGCACTTGATATTAGTGGTTCATAATTAATTCCCTGTGCTGATGCTCCTATTCCAGAATCAGACACGCCTTACTCCAAATTAGTTCAATCCACCCGGGACCCCGCCACAAAACCAGGTTAAGAAATTAGCACAAAGCAGCTGAGCTTTGGTAACCAACTGGAGAATCCATGGAAAATGCAGAGGAATTCAGCTTCATTTCACATCTCAGAGAGGAGGAAAAATTCACAGAAGAATACCTGCCTTGGACTAATAAAACACACATGTGAGCAATCCCCAAGCCTCAGCAGATGTGCAGCTGTATTTTAAATTGCAGTAATGTGATTTAGTGTAAGAGCCCCCAGCACCACTGGGAAATAGCAATTCTACTCTAAACTCTCTTCCTGCTGTACCCAGAGTGATTTTTTTTTCCCCTGAAAATAAATCTGCACAGGAGATTTCATAGATGAGTAGCCTGACTGGGACAAGGAGTTGGGAGAGCTTCGTTCTGGGCACAGTGCTGAGAGTTTATCCATTTTTTTACCACTCAGTGTATGATTTTAACTAATCACTAATTTAGTGTTCCTTTATTTTTACTGGGGTTTTTTTGGTTTTGTTTCTGTTGTTGATTTTTTTTCCCCAAATCTGAAGAACTTTTAAATTTGAAACAAACAAGACATTTCATCTGAGGTACCATGAACAACAAAAGCGAAAACACACACAAAATAAAGGAACCTGTTTAGTAATGGTGTTGCATGATTGGTAAAATCAGAGATTCAGAGTGGTTTGGGTGGGAAGGGACCTTAAAGACCATCCTGTTCCATCCCCTGCCATGGGCTGGAAAACCTTCCACTGTCCCAGGTTGCTCCAAGCCTCATCCAACCTGGCCTTGGACACTTTCAGGGATCCAGGGGCAGCCACAGCTTCTCTGGGAATCTGTGCCAGGTCCTCACCACCCTCATTGGCAGGAATTCCTTCCCAATACCCCATCTAACTCTGCCCAGAGTATTTGAGCTCTGATGGGGATGATGCATATTTGAGGATGGTGCATATTTGGGGATTTGTTTGGCTCAGTGATAATTCACCTCTTGTGTTGTGAGCATCATTCCAGAGACCAAAGTGTGGAGCACACAGGTTGGGTACCCGAGGGATAACTGGATATTTTCTGTGGAATATTTAACTTACAGAACCCAAAATGTCAGTGCTGAGCCCCTCTTTTCTCTGATGCTGCATCAGGTGTGCTGGTGAGGGAGGTCACCTGGGCAGAGAGACCTCGTGTTCTCCATCATTTGGAGTCTCCAATACCCCTGTGGGGAAAGGCTCTTCCCTTTCTTGTTGCTTTCTTCAGCTTGATGGGATTGTGCTATTGTTTGTTGGAAAAGTCCCCACTGGCATGAATGAAACAGAATTCCTGCCTGAGTGCAGGAAGGGGCTCTTTGAACATTCCCAGAGGAGATGGAAACCAGAGTCCTGATTCATTCATGGACAGAGGAGAAGTTCTGCCAGTGACTAATCTGGAGTGCTGGAGCACAGAACCCCCTGCTCTACCTCTGCCTCTAACCCAGATGTTTCCAGGGCTGGAGAAGCATAAAGAAAATCACTCTGCTTTTAGAAAAAAAACAAAAAAACAAAAAAAAAAAACCCAAAAAAAAACCAACCAAAAAAAACCAACCAAACAAAAAAACCAAAAAAACCCCAAACAAACAAAAAAACCCCACAAAACCAAAAAACCCAAAAAAACCCCCAAACAAACAAACAAAAGTGAAAAAAAAGAGAGAGGAAAGTCTTAAAAGTGCCTGAAAGTGATTGAGATATCAACTGTCCCACCATTTCCATGAGCCACCCGCAGACTCCAGCTGGATGGATGGATTAGGCAGTGCCAGGGTGTGATTTTGGGCCAGTAGCATCAGCTCAGGTGGTTCCCAGGAGCACTTTTGGAACTAGCACAGGGCAGGGATAATGGTGGTGCCTTAAAGGTGGGAGATTCAAGAGGAAAATGTTTCTTCATGGTTTGAAGCCCAGTTCAGGTTTTGCTGTAAGAAATGGCAGGAGCTACAGTACCCAGGGGAGCTCTGGGTAGTGCAGAAAGCATTGGAAATTTCGCTAATTTAAAAAGTGGAAAGCACCAGGATTAGTGAAACACAAAATACGTGAAATTAGGGAGAGGAGCTCTCTGTAAATCATCTGTCTGCTGCTCTCATGACATGACCAAGTGAGACAGCTCAGGTCCCCAGGGAGGCTGGCACTGACAAGGCCTGGGGTGAACTCCTGGATTGCAGCAGGGTCAGACCTTCTGCACAGCTGCCCTTGGGCTGTGGCACTCAGTCCCCCCCGAGTCCAGGCTGACCAGGGATCATTGTCACTTCTGGAACAGATGATGGTGACGCCCTTCCCTTCACATTAACTTCCTCTTGATGTGCTCCCTGAGGGGGTGGGGGAATGATTATGGTGATGATTTTAATGTGCAGACACTGGCCAGGCTTTCTCAGGCAGGTCTGCAGGGAGGAGAGGGGCCCTGCTCTTTTGGGGGAGGAGGTGTTGGTGGATGGGGCATCCCGAGGTGGTGGCAAAGCTCTTCCCCCAGGAATTTCAAGTTCACCTTGCTGTGCTGGGAACCCACCTCTCAGGGATTTCTGGGCACCTCACAGCCTTGTTCACTCCCTGTGGACAGGAGGGATGGTCCAACTGTGATCCTGCTCACAGTGCCACACACCAGTTTTCCCTCATATTTTTCAGTGGAGTTTCTTTCCCTGGAGTTTATTAAAATCCACCTGAGCAGTGTGGCCCCTCTCCCAGTGTGTTTTCTGAAGGGCAGCACACAAGGCCTTGTCTTAGTGAGCAATGAGTGGACAAAATTTGAATGGCATCTCCATTTTTGGCCCATCCTGAGGCAGAGCAGCTTCCAGAGGAAGTGGCAGGTGAGCAGTGTGTGTCCAACTGCTTCTGTCCAGGGAAAACTCAACAGCAGGGAACCACTGAATCACAGGGTGGGTTGGTGTAGTGGTTTGAAAGCAAAACAAGTGAGAGGCTCCAAGTCAGAAATACAATTTAATAAGAAAAAGGAAAAAAAGGGTAAAATAAATGCAGCAATACAAAAGACCACTGACAGAGTCAGAATACAACCTGAGCAGGGTGATGGAAGCAGTGATCCCGTAGAAAGGTCT
>JBBMKD010000145.1:109982730-110013154 GCA_037834095.1 Argya squamiceps
TTCCTTTCCTTTCCTTTCCTTTCCTTTCCTTTCCTTTCCTTTCCTTTCCTTTCCTTTCCTTTCCTTTCCTTTCCTTATTTTCTTTTGTGTCATTTTATTACTTATTTTATGATTTATTTTATGATTTATTGGGCCATGCTAATGTCACACAGCAATGGGTCACTACTGAGAATGGCAGGCACTGAACATGAAGTTTAAAAAAGGAAATACAGCCAGGAAGAACAGTTTTGCCAAGAAGTGACATTCCCTACATTTCTAAAAAGGGCTTTTCCAAGTCATCCCAAAGGTCTTTTACATGAAACCATCAAAATAGTCACTTATTTACTCTGGTTTGACCTCAAAACTGAATTCCCATCTTTACATCAGACAGCAGCCCCTGGTTTCACCTCTCTGCCAGCAGGAGATTGTTTGTACAGATGTATAAATAACTAAATGAACCATGTATATGGTCATATATATGATATATAAACATATATGGTTTACTTATATAAATATATAGCTCATAAATCAGATCTATTATTTTATTTATATATGCCATACACCTCTCTATATACAGGTATATGCACCTCAAATGAATAAATAAGCCATAGATTCATATAGGTTTGCACATTTATATGAACCTATATCTGTATTTAAGGTATGAATTTATACACATGGTGTGCTTGTTCACTATACATTTTTCCTTGGAATGCACTGTCCTGTGTGGTGCTCATTAATGGAGGAAAAAATATCAAAACTGTTTAAAAATTAATTCCAGAATCATTAGATATAAAGATTCACAAAATCCTGGGAAAGATGAAAGTAGTGCAAGGGGCTGGTGTTGGAAAGAGGATTTGGATGGATGTGGAGGCAATTTCTAAACAGGAGAATTGCTGGACCAGAAGTGTGGGGTTCACCCCACTTGGTACTTTGGCAATGGAGAGATTTCCCAGTGAGGCATTTAATGTAAATTAATTAATAATTTATCTCAGCTTGAGGCAGGAGTCTGAGAGCTGGACATGTCCCATCCCAAACTCCCCATGTCCAGGGCTGATCCCACAGTGTGGGCAGCAGGGGAGGGGGAGAATTCTGTCCCCTCTGCCCCCCTCAGGTGAGACCCCACCTGCAGAGCTGCCTCCAGCCCTGGGCCCAGCACAGGAAGGTCCTGGAGCTGCTGGAAAGAGTCCAGAGGAGGCACCAGGATGATCAGAGGGATGGAGCAATTCTGCTGTGGGAAAGGCTGAGGGAATTGGGCTTGTTCAGCCTGGAGAAAGCTTTGGGATGAGCTAATTGTGGTCTTCCAGTTCCTGAAGGAGCCTAAAAGAAAGATGGGGAGAGACCATTTACCTGGAGGGACAGGAGACAGGGAATGGCTTCCCACTGCCAGAGGGCAGGGATAGATGGGATATTGGGAAGGAATTGTTCCCTGTGAGGGTGGTGAGGCTCTGGCACAGGTTTCCCAGAGGAGCTGTGGCTGCCCCATCCCTAGAAGTGTCCAAAGCCAAGATGGACAGGGCTTGGAGCAACCTGGGATAGAGGAAGGTATCTGACCTCATCCTCCTTCTCCCCATCCCAGAGATCAGTCCCTCCACAGGGTGACATTGTGGGAGGCTGGCTGTGTGACATCAGTCACCCTCTGCACTTGCTCTCCCTGGGCTGCAGAGGATTCCCACCTGGCATCAGACAGGGAATAACCTGGAGCCCTGAGCATCAACTGCTCAGAAACCCCAAGGTTTGGTGGATTTAATTTAATTAATTTAATCTCTGCCAACATCTCAGGGAGACCTGCAGCCCTCAAATCATGACCAGGAGGAGAAGCCCAGGGCATCTCCCCATCCCACCAAGTGTGGCTGCACCACAGCATTCCCACCATCCACCCATCAAAAATGATCCACAGAAATCTTCTCATCCCTGGCTCCTCACCCAGCCTCTCCTCCTGCCTCTGTGACCCAACCCTCCCCTTCAGGGCTGGTGGCAGCACCCTGGAGCTGTGCCAGGCTCTGGGAACCAGGGGTGAAGCCACACTGGCTGCAGGTGGCACTGCCAGCACGTCTGCAAAAGGGGCTCCTTCCCACAAAGCTGGTCAGGAAATCTTCCCCTCACTGAATGATGAGCCTAAAAGTCTTTGACAGCGTCCCTTGAAGGCACTGTCAGCTGTGATTGTCTTGGACGTGGCACCTCAGGCTCTTGCTGATTTGGGATGAGAGAAGATGGGGCAAAGAAGGTTTAATTTGTTGCTGCTTTTCCTTCTCTCCACCTGCCTGTCCATCCAGCTCCACAGCAGTGTGGAATGGCACAGGCAATCCCACAGGACTTGCTGTGCACCAGGAAATCCAGGAGACACCCTGCCAGCTCCCAGGAGGCTCTGCAGAACTCTCAGTGCATCACTGTGCTCTCACCCACGGGGTGGGGGGTCCCTGCACATCTGCAAAATGCTCATTAACACGAGGGAGGCATTTTCCAGTGACTCTGTTTGCTGTCCCCTGAAGGGAGATGCCCATTTGTCAAAAGGAAATGCTTTAAGTGGGAAAAACACCAGGGTTGGGAAAGGCAATCAGGAGTTGTCAGCCTGGATCCTCTGAAGGGAAATCATGTTTGACCAACCCAATTGCTTTTTACCATGAGACAACCACCTGGATGGATGAGGGGAGAGCAGGGATTTCGTGTACCTGGAGTTCAGCAAGGCTTGTGACACTGTCTCCCATCATATCTGTTGGATAAACTCAGGAAATGTGGACTGGAAGAGTGGATGAGCTGGATTGAGAACCATACCACAGATGTGGTGCTTAGGGACATGATTTAGTGCTGGGCCTGGCTGTCTTAACTTACTAGTTGGATTTAGATCTTGAAGGTCTTTTCCAACCTTAATGATCCTGTGATTCCATGAACAACAGAGCCCAGAGGGTCACAATCAGTGGCACAAGGTCTGGTTGGAGGCCTGTCACTTGTGGTGTCCCCCAGGGTTCAAAACTGGGCTCAGAAATGTTTAACTGGCTCATTAGTGACTTGGATGAAGGGAAAAGTGCCTGCTCAGGAGGTTGGGTGATGACACCAAGCTGGGAGGAGTGGCTGATCACCCCAAGGGCTGTGCAGCCCTTCAGAGGGACCTTGATGTGTTGGAGGAATGTGCAGAGAAGTGTCTGAAATTCAGCAAAGGGAAATGCAGGTCCTGCATTTCCACCTGGGGAGGAACGACCCCAAACACCAGCACAGGCTGGGGGTGACCTGCTGGAGCAGCTCTGTGGGGAAGGAGCTGGGTGTTTTGGTTGACAACTGGCTGTCCATGAGTCAGCAGTGCCCTGGGTGCCAAGAAAGCCAAAGGCACCCAGGGGTGCTCCAGGAAGAGCCAGCAGCCCCTCTGCTCAGCCCTGTGAGGCACATCTGGGGTTCTGTGTCCAGCTCTGGGCTCTCAGGACAAGAGGGACATGGAGATCCTGGAGCAGGCCCAGCAACAAAGATGATGGAGGGACTGGAGCCTCTCCCTAAGGAAGGAAGACTGAAGGAGCTGGGGCTGTCCAGCCTCAAGAGAAGATCCTGAGAGGGAACCTCATCCCTGGGTGTCCCTGTGTGCAGGGAGGGCTCAGAGCAGGGCCCAGGCTCTGCTCCAGGGGCTCAGCAATGGCACCAGAGGAACGGGCAGGGACTGAGCCCAGCAAGTTCCACCTGGACAGGAGGCAGAACTTCTTTCCTGTGCAGTGACCAAGCACTGAACAGATTGTCCAGAGACGGTCTGGAGTCCCCTCTCTGGGGATATTCCAGAACTGTCTGGACATATTGTGCTCTGGGATGGCCCTGCTTGAGCAGCAAGGTTGCACCACATCACTGTCTGTGGTCCCTTTCAACCTGAACCATTCTGGGATCCTGGGATTCATGGGAAGTGTTTTATTTTGGGACCAACACTGTCTTCTGCCTCCATACTCCATCTTCTGAAGTCAAAGCCTGGGGATGTCCATCAGTGAGGAAGTGTGTCTCCTGTACCATGGCATGTTCAGAGAAGATGGAGACCAGGAGCTGGAAGGCAGATTTGCAGGTGTAGGTGTAGCCAATTTTACCTTCTGGCCCTTGTTTTATAAGGAATCCCAAGCTGAAAAAGGCAAACCAGACCCTTTATCCCATCCAGAATCTCCAGACCTTTGAGGAGGTTCTCGTTAAGCCCACACTCAACATCCACCCTGACTTATCCATTTGTTGTTTCTGCCCTGCACCCTTGGTGTTAATCCCACAGACATTTTACACTTAAAATTCACACATCCACCCCAAAATGCATCAGAGAAAACGAGGGGAGATGCTTGGAGAGATCAGAGGGGCTTTCTGCAACCCAGCTCTGCAGGAGCCATCCATCATCCATCCCCATCCATCCTCCATCTCCATCCTCTGGATCCGCCTGCACGCGCCGGTTTTGAGGAGGATTTTTTGGAGCCTGGGAGAAGAGCGTTTTTTTCCTGTGAAAGCAGCAGAATGGAGGGTTCCAGCTCCTGAGCTGGCTCTCAAACACAGAGAAAAAAACCATCCCCAGCTCTCCCTGTGCTCATTAACGTGCAACTGGGAGAGAGGCAGGAACTTCCTAATGACTCGCGAGCGCTTTTGTGATTCCTCATGTCGGAGCCGGTTCCACCTTTGATTCTCCTGGGGCTGGGAGGGGACTGCTGACAGCCAGGGCTGAAAGCAGGAATCATCAGGAGAGGAGATGAAGGCCCAGCCTAACACCTTTTTTTCTTGTCCTGTGCATTTAAAGAGCTGGGCTGGATAATCTGGAGGTTTGGATGGCAGGAAGCACCTGGATTTTGAATGGCTGCGACGATTTAAATGGGGGAACTCAGAGACAGTTGTGGGGGTTTTTTTTCTTGATAATATCTTTTGCATGGTTTTTATTGAAGTGGTAGTCATGGGAAGAGCTGGAGTTAACTGGTATATTCTGTAATTCCTGCTCACCACTGGGAAAACAGGCAGGAAACCATCAGAAAATAAGCCCCATAACTCCAGGAGCAATGGAACAGTTTATTTGCCATGGGAGATGCATCTCGGGATTTCACAACAGCATCACCAGGGGGGTTGAACATCATTTCCCCAAAACAGGAGGGTGAACAGGATCCTCTGCTGTACCTTGTGATGAGTTGGTGAAGCCAGCTGAGACCTGGGTTCAGATCTTCTCCAAAATGCTTTACAGGGCCACAGGTTGGAGTGAGCTTCATTTATCACCTTCATATCCCTCCCCCAGCACTGGTTATGGGGCTGGTGACCATCCTGCACACACAGGGGCAATGCTTTCACCACAACAGCTCCTCCCAAGGGTACATCCAAAGGGCACATCCCATCCTGCAGCTGTCCAAGGCCAAGCTGGGCAGAGCCCTGAGCAACCTGGGTTGTAGCTGTCACTGCCCACAGCAGGGGTGTGGCACTGGATGGCCTTTGAGGGCTCCTTCCAACCCAAAATATTCTCTGATTCTACCAAAATACGTATTTCAATTATCACACTGTTACATTATTATATCCATTGGGATTTTCAAACCAACCAAACCTCACAGACACTACCATTTATTGCACTCTGTTGTTTTTTGCAGGCGATAGGTGATTTGCTAAAGTGTTAATTTCCTATAGCAAAAGTTATAATGGGAAACCAAAGTAAAATTGATTTTAAATTACCATGGCAAGCTTGCAGAAACACTCCCATTATTCAGAGGAGTGGGTGAAGGCACTGCAGTTTTCACTGCTGGGAAGGAAAATACCTTATTTAAGATCAGGGGCTCTTGAGTGGCGTTGCCAGGCTTTGGTGACACCATCATGGTGGAATCCTGTTATTAGGGAACATTTTCTTGGTTGAGAACAACCTGATCCATGAAGAAAAGCCATGTTACTGTTGGTTATTTATTGTTTTTTTTTCTTGAAATGATTCTGCTGGGGATGGTGCTGTGGCAATCACCAAGAAGCCCCCAGACTTGGATCAGGTTAACAGCAGGAATTTCAGGCATGGCTTTGCCTCCTGGGGACTTGTCCTTGATATTCCTAAAAGCAAGGATCACCCCTTCCTGCATGGACAGCTGTCCTCAGTTGGTGCTTCCCAAAAAACACCATTTTTCACTCGAATGCTGCTGTCCTAAATTAACTTTCACCCAGGGAGGCCAGGGGAGAGGGAGGGGGGCAGATTGCAAACCCCAAACACAAAAATCTGCTCGAGCCAAGATGATGGTTCTTTTGTCCTGGGATGGATCAGAAACAAAATATAAAACAATCAGCTTAATTGTGATGAAAACTAGACCCAAGGACTTCTTAATGCCTCAGTAATGAGTTGTGGGGTCACATCCTGAAGGCTTTACCCTTCTCCAGGGACTGTCCAGGGATGTGCAGGCTCTCAGTGCCCTGGGGCAGGATCCTGTGCAGGAGTGAGGCTGTGCAGAAGCAGCAGCTCTCTCTGAAGCTCACAGTGTTGGAAATGCTGTCCCATGGAACACTGACAATATGAAATGTTTACAATAAATGGACACGAGGTGTTATTACATCCTGTCCTTCCTGTTTGATGAGAGCAGAGCTGTGCAGGAGCTGCTCCCATTCCTGCTCATCCCATTCCCTGCAGGCTCTGGATGTGCCCACCCTGTTCTGAAGACTTGGAGTATTCTGGAGCATGAATGAGGCCAAATTCTGCCCATTGGCCTCAGGGCCAGACACTGACCCTGAAATTCTCAGTTAATTACTTTATATGAGGTCCTGGAGACTGGAACAAAGCTCGATGCTACAAACAATTCCTTTTCCTGGCCCAGTAAATGTGACACGAGCCCTAAAACTGCTCATTCCTCACCTGATGCTTCTGTTCCATAAATATCCTGTAAGGAAAGGGCCTGTTTGCACTGGGGAGGACACAGAGACTCCAGGATTTGACACGAATAATTCATGGGAATGTTTGCTCTTGCAAGGAAGAAGGATGAGCTCAGACAGATTGTTTGAATTCCCCGTTGCCGTGGCTGCATCCAAGGGTTCACACACAGATGTTGAGAGCACCCACAGCAGTAAAGTATTTATTGACACCAAAACCATTCCTGATCCAGCTTGGATTCTAGGGAAAGGGGGAAAGGGAGGCATTTACACAAAAATATGGGTCTGTGACCAAATGGAAGCAGGGTGATCTCAGAAATATGGGGTTTGCTCTGCAAAACTGTGGGGAATTTACCCTGATTTCCTAAATCGTGGCTATGTTTGTCTGAGGAGTCCTGGTGGGTATGATTTCAGAACAGAAACCAGAGTCATGGCATGTCCAGGGAAAGGAACAGAGCTGGGGAAGGGGCTGGAGCACCAGGAGCAGCTGAGGGAGCTGGGAAAGAGGCTCAGCCTGGAGAAAAGGAGGCTCAGGGGGGGAACTTTTGGATATGGTGAGTCAAGAACCTAACTTTACTGATTGTTTTCAACTGAAAACAACCCCTGCCATAACTAACCCTAAACTCTTCAGATTTGGGGATTCTGCTGAATGGAAAAAGTCTCCCTTGTGTCACTGCTATGAATAAAATCCACCCCTGAGAGTTAAGGAGCTTTGGTAGGCTAGGTAATGGTACAGGAAATGATGTCAGAACAAAATCTCAAAAATCACAGAATCACAGGATCACTCAGGTTGGAAAAGAACTCCAAGACCATCGAGACCAACTTAGGACCAATCCCCACCTTGTCACCCAGACCAGAGCATTGAGTGCCACATCCAGACATTCCTTGGACACCCCCAGGGATGGGGAGTCCAAACCTCCCTGGGCAGTTCCAATGTCTGACCACCCTTTCCATGAGGAAATTTCTCCTGATGTTCAACCTGAACCTCCCCTGGCACAGCTTGAGGCCATGACAAATGTAGTAGGAGCCTCTGTATGAGTGGACAGAGGTAATTTATTTCTCCCCATGTGCTTTCTCTCAGGTGTGTAGACATGGAATGTTGCAGGGCAGGTGTGTACAGACAGGTGGGACAATCTCTTTGTGCTTTGAGATGCCCTGACAAGACTCAGAAATTACCAACAAGTCTCAGCCCAGTTTTATGCCCAACAGAGCAAACTTGCTGTGGGTCACCCTTTCCCACAGGTGTCCCCTGAAGCCCACTCTTTCAGGCAAGTTTTCTCTAAGGAAAAGTGATTTCAGTTTCCCCTTCCTACATCAGATATCAAAAAAATTTTATTGAGAGAAAAGGTTGTAAAGCATTGGAACAGGCTTCTTAGGGAAGTGGTGGAGTCACCATCCCTGGAAGTGTCCAAAAATTGTGTGGATGTGGTTTTGAGGACATGGTTTAGTGGTGAATGTGGTGGTAGGGCTGGGATAACAGACCTGACACCCTTAAAAGTCTTTTCCAACATTAATGATTCCATGATTCTGTGATTCCTGACAGCCTGTAAAAGTACCTGGAGTGGTTTATCAGCCCTGAGCCCTCTAACAGGGTTTGGAATCCGAGTGAACAAAAACTGGTTGGGATGATGATGATGATGACACTGGGAGTGCTGGTGTCAGAAGGGGCTTTTCTCCTCCCTCCCAGCCATATATAAATAAAGCTGGAGTAGGGGCAGGAATGCCTTTGTGAGGGGCTGTGCTTTTTGGCAGGGTTCCTGACCTGACTCATCAGCAAAACTCCCAACCCACCCAGATTCCCAGTGCTCCCTCCCTGGTGACTGAGACAAGGCAGCGTCGGTGGGAAACCAAGGGTCAGCTTTTGGCTCCTCCACGAGCTGCCCATGTGACTGCAGGCAATTTATTGCATCTCTCAGTGCCTGGGTCCCCTGCTGTTAATAACACATCCTTTCCTTTGCTGTGGTTCTGTCCTTGTCAGTTTAGATTGTAAATCCTTTAAGGCAAGACCTGTCTCTCTCTCTGTGTGAGCTCCAGACTCGGCACAATCCAACTCTGATCTCAGCAGAAGCCTTTTAACATTGCTATCATATAAATATCAGTGATACCTGGGAGCCAGGGCTTCTGGGTCCTGTGCCTGGGCCTCTCAGCCCTGCACTGCAGACAGGGATGAGGTTTTTTTTACCCATTTCTAAAATAAAGACTGTCTGAAATAGTGATCAGAAGGTTGAGGAGCACAGGATCTGTTTATGAATAACTTTAATGTGGGGTTGGTGGGGTGCAGGAGTTGAAAAGCCAGTTGGGAATGAATAATATGAATTAGATTTGGCTTCCTGATAAAAAGTCCTAAAGGAAAAAATGGAAAAAAAGGAAAAAAAATGGAAAAAAGGAGTTGCACTTACTCATAGAACTGCTCCAACACCAGAGCAAAAGGATTTATGGGAAGTGTCTTGGCTCCACTCTATGACTGTTATCCTGCTCCTTCACACTTCCCAGCCTTCTCCATTTGCTCCCATAACAAACAAAGCTGTCCAGGGAGATTTATTCTGTCCATCCTCTGCTCTTTGCTGCTACAAAGCCACCAAGGGAGCTCCCAAACCCCCTTTGGGTGCTGTCCCCTTCTCTAAGCACTGAGCAGTGACATCTTTGAGCTGGTGACAGGGGGACCAGCAGCCCTGGAGGCTGCAAGGACACAAAGTCCTGGTAGCTGTGGCTTGCAGGGACATGCAGACTGTGCTGTCACTCTCACAGCAAGGGACTCTTCCAGCTGGTTTGTGCAGCAGGGGCAAGATTCCCTTGGATGGAACAATGAATAGAGTGAGGAAGAGGAGGAGATGGTGGAGATGTCCTGCCTGGTTCCATGGTTCTGTTGCTGTAGAGATTCCCCTTCTGGACTGAGGCCCAGGAGCTTCATTCCCTTGTCCAAACTGTTCAAGGTGCTCTGGGCAGCTCAGTGCCCCCTCAGATGTGGGTCTAGAAGGGCAGAAGTCTTTTTCATGCCCTGTATCCCACCAGCCAGCAGTCCATGGATATCTTTGGTGTCCTCTGAAACAGTGCCTGGGAGCCTTGCTGGTCTCCAGCTCTTCAGGGATGGCTTGGAGAAGCCAGCAGGAGATGCTGGAGCATTTCCAAAGGATGGAAACAGAGCTGGGAAAGGGTTTGGAGCACTGAAGTCTGATGAGAGTGGCTGAGGGAGCTGGGAAAGGGGCTCAGCCTGGAGAAAAGGAGGCTCAGGAGGGACCTTCTGGTTCTGCACAACTCCCTGACAGGAGGGGACAACCAGGGGGGGGTCAGGCTCTTCTTCCAAGGAACAGGGACAGGACAAGGGGACACAGCCTGAATTTGAGCCATGGAAGGATTAAGTTGGATATTGGGAACAATTTATTCACTGAAAGAGCTGTCCAGCCCTGACACAGCTGCCCAGGGCAGTGGTGGATTCACCATCCCTGGATGGATTTAGAAGATGTGTGCATGTGGCACTTGGGGACATGGGGCAGACTTGACCCTGCTGGGTCAACAGTTGGACTTGATGATCTTTAAGAACTTTTCCAAGCTCAATTATTCCATGATTCTGTGGTAATGCACAGGATTGATCTCCACAGGGAATCCATTGACAAGTAGTATCAATCCTCTGGGTAGGACATAAAAACTATGGGATAAGAACTACTCATGGCATGTGTCACCTTCCCAAACCTGTGCATTTGCTCTACAAGGGGGGAAAAAAAAGGCCAAATTAAGAGATGATGGGAACAAAAAAAAAAACCCAGCCAGCTCTGGGAGCTCCCATTCCAGCTGTCAGATGGGAATCCACTCCATTTTAGCATGAACTTTGCTCCCCACAGGAAAATTCCTTTCCTACCTGTTGGCATGGCACTACCACAGCTTCTGTGTCCCCCAGATCTTTTCCATGGGGGAAGTACAAGTGATTCCTCAAAACAACTTCTCAAAATGACAGCAAGGAGGTGAGAGGCATCTGATAGGGAAGTGATGCCAAGGAGATGGGAGACATCTGGTATCAGCCATCAGCTCTCAGTCGGTCGTCTGGACCCTTCTGTAGTCAAGGGAAGGAGACAGGAAATCCGTGGGAGGTGTTGCAGACACTTATCTGGAGATGGGGATGAGTGGCTTTCTGGAAATCTCTTCTCTCTGTTGATAAAAAGAGGGAGCCGAGATGATGAGTTTGGATGAGCATTCCCATTTTTCAAACAGCTGAAGGATGGAAATCCCATCTGAGGAGGCTTGGGTCAACTGCGGTGGCTCCAGAAAAATTTCCAGTCATGTGAGCTTCACAAAAAAGCTGTGACCAACTGGGCCACCCCAGGGGCTTGGGGTATCAGAGAGGGGGGAAAATATGACACAAAATATTCTATACAAGCCAGGGAGGAAGGCTGCATGAGGAAAGCACAGGGGAAAGGGATCCAATCCCAAAGCTGCTTTAAAATGAAGGCTCGGTGTCCTGCTTTTGGCTGTCACCTCAAACGGCAGGACACGCAGGCAGGGGGGTGGGAAGTGAAGGCTTTAATTCCCTCCAGAGCCTGGAGATGACTCAAGCCTACAGCATCCTCTTTCCAGCAGAGTGTCCTCATGAGACCAGGATGGAAAAACCCGCTGGCAGGCGGCCACCCCGCCCGGCCCAGGGAGCGTTTCCGACGGCAGGGAACCCAGCCCCAGCAAAATCCTCTCCTCCTGGCCACCCTTGGAGCCAGCAGGCAAGAGCCTTCCTGACACTCTGCCGTGTCCCAGGAGCTGTTCCAGGCTTGGATATCCTGCCCAGCAGCCCCAACAAGAGAACCTGAGAGCTCTGTCTCCTCGGGCGGCTCGGGGAGGGTTTGATGGGTTTGTCTGGGATGGCCAAGGTCGAGCCCTGACTCCACGTGGAGCAAAGGAGGGCTTGGAACTCACAGAAAAGGGGTTTGAACCAACATGAAGGGGTTTGAAGGACTGAGGGAGCTGGGGCTGTTTAGCCTGGAGAAAAGGAGACTCAGGGGTGACCTGATCACTCTCTACAATTCCCTGAAAGTTGGCTGTGGTCAGGTAGGGGTTGGTCTCTTTCTCCAGGCAGCAACTGACAGAACGAGAGGACACAGTCTCAGGCTGCACCAAGGGAAATATAGATTGGATATTAGGAAAAAGTTTTTCCCAGAAAGAGTGATAAAGTACTGGAACTGTCTGCCCAGGGAGGTGGCGGAGTCACCACCCCTGGATGTGTTTATAAAAAGATTGGGTGTGGCACTCAGTGCCATGGTTTAGTTGAGGTGTTAGGGCTGAGTTGGACTTGATGATCTTGAAGGTCTCTTCCATCCTAGAAATTCTGTGATTCTGTGAACCCACAGGAAGGGATTTGTACCAATAAAAAGGGATTTGGGCCCTCCAGGAGGGATTTGAACCTACAAGCAGGGTTTTGAACCCACAAAAAAGGATTTGAACCCACAAGAAAGAGTTTTAATCCAGAAGAAAATACTTGAACCTACAGGAAGGAGCTTGAAACTACAAGAAGGGATTTGAACCCTCAAGAAGGGATTTGTACCAATAAAAAAGGATTTGAACACACAAGGAGGGATTTGAACCTACAAAAAAGGGGTTTGAACCCACAAGAAAGAGTTTTAATCTACAAGAAAATATTTGAGCCTACAGGAAGGGGCTTGAACCCACAAGAAGGTATTTGAACCCTCAGGAAGGGATTTGAGCCTACAGGAAGGGGTTTGAAACCACAAGAAGGGGTTTGAACCTACAGGAAAGGATTTGTACCAACAAAAAGGGATTCAAGCACACAAGGAGGGATTTGAACCTACAAAAAAGGGATTCGAACCCACAAGAAAGAGTTTGAACCTACAAGAAAAATACCTGAACCTACAGGAAGGGGCTTGAAAGTACAAGAAGGTATTTGAACCCTCAGGAAGGGATTTGAATCCACAAGGAGAGATTTGAACACACAAGAAGGGTTTTGAACCCACAAAAAAGGATCTGAACCCACAACAAAGGGTTTTAATCTACAAGAAAGGATTTGAACCTACAGGAAGGGGCTTGAAACTACAAGAAGGGATTTGAACCCTCAAGAAGGAATTTGAGGCTACAGGAAGGGGTTTGAACCCACAAGAAGGAACTGAACCCACAGGAAGGGATTTGTACCAATAAAAAGGGATTTGAACACACAAGGAGGGATTTGTACCTAAAGGAAAGATTTGAACCCACAAGAAAGGGTTTGAACCCACAAGAAAGGATTTGAACCTACAAGAAAAATACCTGAACCTACAGGAAGGAGTTTGAAACTACAAGAATGTATTTGAACCCTCAGGAAGGGATTTGAACACACAAGGAGAGATTGAACCTACAAGAAGGGTTTTGAACCCACAAAAAAGGATTTGAACCCACAAGAAAGGGGTTTTATCTATAAGAAAGGATTTGAATCTACAGGAAGCAGATTTGAAATGGCAAGAAGGGATTTGAACACTGAGGGAGCAGATTTGAACCCACAAAAACAGGATTTGACCATACAGGAAGAGGGTTGAACCCACAGGAAGGGATTTGAAGCAATAAAAAAGGGATTTGAACACACAAAGAGGGATCTAAACACGCAGGAAAGGATTTTAACCTACAAAAAAGGATTTGAATCCACAAGAAGAAGTTTGAACCCATAGGAAGAAGTCTGAACTCACAGGAAGGAGTTTGAACCTAAAAAAAAAGGGCTCTGAACCCATTTGGACACACTCCTGAGTGGCAGGAAAGAGCACACAGCCACTGTTCCTAGTTGGGTGTTGAGGTCTGGGCCACCATGGTGGATGGTGTGTTGGACGCAGGGAAGGATGGAAGATGAAATGATGAATCTTTTGGTGGCCTAGGGCAGTCACTGGTGATGGCCAGGCCTTCCTGTGCCTGCCTGCTATGTCTTACCTGCTAAAGGAACTCAAAAACTTGCAGTTTTAGGGCTCAAATACCTGAAGTTTTAGACTAGGATCTGAAGGACTTGTGTCCAGGGCTGCCAGGCTCAGAGCCAGCTGCAAATTCTTAACTGGTGAGGCCTTGGCTGTGGAGGCAAAGGGCAACCTGAGCCAGACTGGGAGTTTGTAATGCTGAAGTTATGTCAAATCCCAGCTCTCTATGGATGCTCTGCAATCCCAGGTTTATGGGCAGGATGTCTCTTGGACTTTGTTCCAGCCAGGTCTTTTGGCAGGTCTTTCCAAATCTCTGTAAGCATAGGAGGTGACAAATGCCACATCCCGTGATGTTTGAGCTCCTGACTCCTGTGGAGAGCTGCCAGGCAGGACTTGTAGGGACAGGAGGGCTGACAGGCAGTGCCAGGCTCCTTGGAACATGTGCACAGGGAGCTGGCATGTCCCTCCCCTTGCAGAGCTGTCCCCTGGGCCACCAGCAGCAGGGTGCAGGACAGGTCACCTGAAGGTGGGGTGACAGGAAGAGAAGGGTCCCAAAAAGCAGGAGATGGGCTTGAGATGTCCTTGGAAGGATCCAAGGACCCAATATCCAAGCAAGGATATCCAAGCACAGGGACCTGGCTGGGGAGAAGTGGGTGGTGGGAGAGGATTATCCAGGGAGGAGATGGGGGAAGCAGGGAATGGGTGTTTTGGGCTCAGGTGAGACCCTCATTGAATCCCAGAGTAGTTTGGGGTGGAAGGGACCTTAAAGATCATCCAGTTCCAACCCCTGCCATGGGCAGGGACACCTTCTACTATCCCAGATTGCTCCAAACTCAATCCATCCTTGTCCTGAACACTTCCAGGGATGGGGAGTCACAAGTTCTCTGGGCAACTTCTGAGCTGCCCCCAGTGACACCAGAGTTTTCCCTCAACCCACAACTGCAACCTCCCCAACTGCAATTCCTTCCTCTCCCCAACAACCAAAACATCTGCTCTATTCCTGTTTTAGAGAAGATCCCAGTAGAGTTGGAATCTCCTCCACAAGCATCTCCACCTCCTTTCCCAGCCACTTCTGCAACCTCCAACACACAGCCTGAGCTTTCCCAACCACTCTGGCCACACACCTTCCTTCTGGAGAGGAAAACTCCCCCATTCTCCTCACCTGAGATCCTTGCCTCACTGCACTGGTTTAAATCATCCCTCCCGGAGGCAAGATCAGAGGAGATCAGGAGAAAACACTGGAAGCCAAGGTCAGGGCTTTGGAGGCAGCACACAATTCCAGCAGGGAAAGGCTGTGTGTTTGCACTTTGGAGAGACATTTGGGCAGTAAATGACAGAGGCCCTGAATTATTCCACGGGAGAGGGAGGAGGTGTGAGTGCAAGGGGGGGAAAATCCATCCATTCATTACAGAAATCAATAGCTCCCACGTGTCATTGAAGCAGGCCTGGCCCTGGAGAAATGCAAGATGGAAGAGTCCTCCACTGCTTTGCTGAGGGGAGCAGAAAACTCTGCCCAGGCTCAGCCAGGGGAAGGTGCAGAGGGAGATTATTCAGTGGTGGCTCCTGAGTCACGTCTGGATCAATGCATCCAGCAATTTATTGGTGCTTCTGGGATAGATCTCCTCCAAGCAGCTACAACAGTCAATGTTAATGCAAACATCCTCCACGCAGGGCAGGACAGCTGCCTGGGCTGGAGCAGCAATGTGAGAGGCATCCAAATGGGCTGGGGAAGCATTTGGAGCAGCAGGAGGTCGAAAGGACATGTGTGAAAATGAAAGGCTTTCTTTCTTTTGGATTAAGCACTTCCAGCAGGCAGAGGGAGAAAAGGACTTCCCCAGCTGGAAGCTGGACTTGATGGTCATTGCAGGTCCCTTACAACTGAAATTATTCTATCCTATTCTATTCTATTCTATTCTATTCTATTCTATTCTATTCTATTCTATTCTATATTCTATTCTATTCCATTCCATTCCATTCCATTCCATTCTATCCCATCCCACCCCAAATTAAACCCCACCAGCCACCACTTGCCCCGGGGGGAAGTCACTTAACCTCTCTGCCTCCATTTCTGCACCTAACTGTGCATGAACATCCCTCCCTTGGGCTGAGCTGCAGGATTCCACACCTCGCCTCCCAGATGCTGCTGGCTGGTAGAAAGCTCCTGTGACCTCATTTGTGTCACTTGGATAAACTGGCTGCTGGCACGAGAAGCCTCAGCTGCACCCGCAGGGTGGTGGAGCAAGGACGTTGGTCAGGTGGCTTCACTTTTGTTAAGCTTCAAGCAGAAAAGCTCCTTTTAAATTAGCAGGAGAACAGGGAAAAGAGAAAAGTGCTGTGATACTGGGTAGTGCCGTGCCTGGGCTGGTGCTTCCTCTGAACACAACCACTAGAAGGTGGTCCTCTTTAAAATATTGTTTAGAACCGGTCTGAACTCAGAGTTACCTGTTAAATGCAACAACTGCGAGTGCTGCCACCCACAGGCTCCTGCACAGCTTGACTTGCTGGGTTTTATGATATATATCCTTACTTAGAGCCCCCAGCAGCTGGGAGAAATCCTGCAAGGAGGCAAAGGGGCTGGCAGGCCCGTGGTTAATTACAGGGCTGGGAGGAGACTTGGAAAACAACAAGTGAAGCAGGGTAAGAATGCTCAGGTGAACTTCCTGAGGGAAGTTTTTGCAGGGTACGCCCATGGAAGGGGTTCCTGTACCTTCCAAAAAGGCTTTGTCTCCTCTCTTGATGGCCCAAGACATCCTGGTGACCTTTGGAAAGCCACTGTGAGGGGATGGTGTGCTTTGTCTGAGTCTCCTCCCTCCAAATCCACCCGAGGCTGTGCTGGCCCAGCAGTGAGTGAGTGTTTGAGAGGTGCTGCTGTACTCGTGGCCACCTCAAAGAGAGCAGGGAACGTGCCACGCTCCAGAACCCGCCAGCACATTTCCTCTGGCCAGGAATAGCTGATGAGTAATACAAAGCAGCAGAGGTAATAAATATTAAAGAGCTGGAAAATGTGAAAGTGCACGGGCAGCGTGCACCCAGGCGCTGTGGGTGTGAAGTGCAAGATCAGGCTTTGCTCCTCATCCCTCCGAGAAAAAAACTGTAGGAATAAGCATTGAAATTAATTTTTTGTTAATTGTGTGCTGAAAGGCATCACGTGTTAGAGCGGAGTGGTGAGCTCACCCCTGGCCTCATTCCCTTTATATATCCCATGTTTTTCCTGGAGTGATGTGTCTGGAGCAGTGGAGACACAGCCAGTGGGAGGAAGGAGATGAGACGCCAAGGGTCTGAGGGTGATGAGGTTTTTGTTTCCCAGGAGGTTGCGTGGCTAAAAGATTGTGGATTTGGGTTAAGTAACTCATGGTGCCTAATTTCCCCATCTCTGGAAGTGTCCAAGGCCAGGCTGGAGGGAGCTGGAACAAGCTGGGATAGTGGAAGGTGTCCCTGCCCATGGCAGGTGATGGAACTAAATGATTCATAGGGTCCCTTCCACCCCAACCATTTTAAGATTCCATGATTATTCTTAAATAAATTGTTTCCCATTGCAGGGATACGTTGGCCTTCTCTTAAATGGAAGTGGCAGGGGGTGGAGCAAGATGAGGCCTAAATTCCCTTCCAACCCAAACCATTCTGTGATTCTGTAAAACTGTAGTGGGTGAATTGAAGGCAGCACGTGGCAGTTGAGGAATGACATCTGTCCTGGCTGTCATGAGAAGTCACTAGGGTTGAGGAATCAACTTTCAGGTTCTGCAGACTCTGAGCTGCTCCCTGCCCCTCTCAGCCCGTGGTGTGGCTGTTCCTCAGACAGGGCTGATGGTGCTGGCAGTCAGATATCATTTCCGTGCTGGAATTTTCTTCCAGTCCCTGCTCCTCCCACCACACGTAACAGCATAAGGTCCATGGGCCAAAGACTCTCTTATTTTACTTTGCAAGAGCCAAAATGCCCATGAAGACCTTTCTCCCCCTTGCTCTGGTCCCTATCACGATCCATGCCAAGGTGCAGCTGGCTGGGGCCGACTGTGGCTGGGACAAGAAGGGTTAAACTCTTCCCTGGCAGGCTGGGAGGACACCGTGTGATTTCTCCGAGCCTGGAGAGGAAGGCAGGGCCCCTCACTAATGTATGCGCAGCTTCTGTGTGGAACTAAAAATAGCCACGAGATCTGAAGGCTGTTCTTCCAGGATTTCACAGGCGCTCACCCAATTTTTTAGCTCCTTTCTCCTCAAAGGGATGGCAAAGCCAAGGCGACAGTCCCGGCCCTGGTGCGAAGCCGCCGCCGCGTCGGGAGCTTTGCTCCAGGGATGACCCCTGCGGCACAGAGGGAACTGGGAATGCACATTCCCGGCTCTGAAACAGTCCCCGGCAAGGCTGGGCTGGGTTCAGACATCCCTGGTAGCTGCCGAACAGCATCCCGAGTATTTTCTGGGAGCCCCGGTGCTCTGCTCTGGATGCAAAGGGAGCGCGCTGCAGCTGGCAGCCAGCCACGGCTCTGACCCTGGCAGCTCTGCAGCAGCTTCTTTGCAGCTGCACCAGCTTCTCAAGAAACAGCTCCCCTTTTCCTAAGCAGAATATTTTCCTCCTAAACCCTTCCTGGCTGCTGTTTTTCTGGCGTGCTGTTTGAAAATCCTGGAGCGTCCACCTTCTCAGCTCTACAGAGCTGCTCTCCGAGGGGGTTAGGAGAGGCTTTGCTGCATGGAAAAGTCTTGTCTGGTGATTTCAGGTCCTGCTGAAGCATCAGTCACCCTGATGGCTGGGGAGAGAGTAAATGCTGTAAATTCAGGGAGTGCTCTCCTAGAATCCATATCTGTTCCCTGATCTCCCAGCCACAGAGGTGACCCACTCGTCTTTTCCAGCAGCCGGAGTGTGGGAATGGAGATGTCTCCCTCTGGGTGAGGGAACAAACTCCCAGTTTTGTTACTGTGATCCTGGGGTCCACATTGGCTTTTGAGGGTTCAGAAAAGGCAATCTGCAGTGTCTGGTCAGATGTCTGGAGCCACTACCCCTGTGAAACCCCTCAGGAAGTGAGAAACCCTTAGATGAGAAAAGTGACACCACAAGTGTCTCCATCTCCAAGGGACTCACTGATAGCAAAAGTCATGTCTTTCCCCTCTCCTGCTCTGTGTCCTCCACCGAGGGATCTCCATGAAGAGGTGAAGATATGTCCCTGTCACTGACTGGTATCCCAGAGCAATGCCAACTTCTCCTCCCCTGAGACATCCCATGACTCTGGTGAACCCACATGATGCCAAACCACTTCTCAAGACCTTCTGGGTTAAAACACTGTGACGTGACCAATCCTGTTCAAAGGGTGAGGTGACTGGTCCCGCGGTGCCTCTGAGAATCATGTGCTTGAGCACTCACATTTTGGAAGTCCTCAGGCATTTGCTTGGGATTTTCTTTGGCATTTCAGGGAATTTCCCTAAAAGTTCCTTTGCTTGGAGCCAACACAAGTCAGTCAAAACATTTCTCCTTACTTTCAAGGCTTTCAGCTATTCCTGCAGGACTGACTGGACCAGAACCAGCTTTATTTCCATGAAGAGAGCCCTGATGCTAAACCTCATTTTCACAAACACACTTGAAGCAAAAAACTCAGTCTGAGTCCAACTTCCTGGTCCCTGTGTAAAAGCTGTTTAACAGCTTTGATTTAAAACAGAAGGTTTTGCCGGAGGCGACAGCACTGAGTGTCTGAGTATCCTTAAAGCAAACAAGCATGTGCAAAATAGGGAAGGGACTGGGCTTTGAGTGTTCATAACTAACTTAGGGGGAGAAATCCGTGATAAAAGAGAGCATTTGGCTCAGTGCTAGGACCATCCCACGTGTGATAGATGCTGTGACATGTCTCTGCAGCACCCATCACTTGGATACCCTCTCCAGCAGCCCCCGCTGCTCTGCCTCCTCCTTCATGCAGCATGGAGATGGTTCCCACATTGAAATCAGAATAAAAAAGGGCATTCATCCCATGGTTCTGAAGAGGTCTTGGGGTTTGTATTCTTGTTTTAGAGCTCTACATCTTGCAAAATAATTAACAAGTGAAAGCACAAAGATGATTTTTAGGAGGCTGGGTCAAAACAATGGTGGTTGCTGCTACAAAGCTGTTCTCTGATTCTGTATTTATTTACTGAGCAGACACCTGGAAATGGAGGTTCTGCAACCTGGATATCCAGAGGAACCCCTCAGCCATGGGGATGCAGCAAGGAGAGGTTGCCTGGCTGCTTCCAAAGTCGGGGTTGTGGTGAATATGTCAATAACATATTCATGGCCATTTTAGCAAATAAAGAAACACTGGACAGGCTCTGGCTAAGCAAGGGTAGTTCAGTAACAGCCAGACTGGGGAAGGATTGACAAAACATTGCCAAAAAGTGGGGCTGTTTAGGGCTAGCACTTCCTTATGAATTGTTTCTCTTCTTCTGGTTGTGATCTTTCAGCCTGTGAGTCAGAGAAAATTGCTCTGCAGCTGGGGAAGGAGAGCAGTCAGAGACAAATCCCAGAAACATCCCCCAGATGGAGCGACACAAGCAGCTCGTGCACCTTTGGCCTCTGGAGTTTTATCTGCAGTGATGCCCTTGCCCCACTTTCCTGCCCTGTGCAGCTGCTGGAGGTTGTGACCCCAGTGTCTGTCAGCAGCATGAAATCACACCTGCAGCCCTGCCTGTGCTCTCACAGTCCCAAATATCCGCTTAAACCATCAGTAAAAAGGGATTTGAACCAAGACCAGGAGCGCTGCCCCAGCGGAGGGGGTGTAGGTTTATGTCCCCTTTACCTGGCACTGCCACCAAAGCAGTAATTTCAGAGGAGCTGGGGACATTGCTCAGGAATCTTCAATCACAGAGCCCTGTTTTGTGCATCAAAAGCCCCAGATTATCAGCCATGAGTTAAATCAAATACCAAAGCTGTTGGAACCAGATCCTAAAAAATACTGCAGTGTCATGATTTTATCACCCCTCACCAACTATTGGATGGAACTGACTCTTTCCAAGGAAGGGCTTATTTGTAAACTGGCTTCAAGTAGTGGAAGTGATCTTGAGCTGAAAATCATTTTGCCATCCCTGGGAATGTTCAAAAAAACATGTGGATGTGGCACTTGAGGACATGGTTTGGTCATGCCCATAATGCTGGGTGGATGGTTGAACTCAAGAGGTCTTTTCCAAGCTGAGGGATTCCATGATTCTGCAGGAATTGGGCTAAAGGCTGGAACAGGTTGTCCAGAGGGGCTGTGGAATCTCCATCCTTGGAGATTTTCAAAACTCAACTGCACCAGACCATGACCAACCTGCTCTAACTTCAAAGTTATCCCCACTCGGTCTCCAGACCTCAAAAATCTCCTTCCAACCTAAATCCTTCTGTGATTCCACAACATGATCCTTCCCAGCATAACTTTTATAAATCAGTTGCATCTTTTGAGGTTGGTGTGTAGCAAAGCCATCTGTGCTTTAAAACAGCTTCAGAGTGGCTTAGAATATGAAATTGTCACAGTTTCTCCTGTGAAGCAGAAGTCTGGGACAATCATTCCTTCAAATACAAATTTCAGTTGCACGTTTGTCAAAAAAAGCAAGAGCTTGTAATACAAATTATTAATTCTTTTATAGAAGCTGATAGAAACAAGTAGATAAGACTTAGATCAGAAACTGCAAGGAGAAGGACCAAACCCCTTGATGAACACACTTTCTGTTGCATTTTATTCATTTTTTAGGTATAAACCATGTAAGAAAATCCCCCAAACTTGTCAGAAAGCATCAAGAACCCCAGTTCTGAACATCAGGGCCCTGAAGAAGGTCATAAAAATGATTATTTAGGTATGTGTGGTCGGGATGACCTGTGAGGAGGCTGGATTAGAGCTTGTGCAGAAATAAGGATCCCTTTCTTGATTTTGAGGTGAAAAGTGATCTTTCCTAGTTCAGCATGGTTTTGACCCACCACAACCAGCAGTGGTGAAAATAAATCCTGCACACCCTTCAAGGCTCAGACCAGGAACAACTCCCTAGAGGTATTTTGGATGCAGCCCCTTGTTCTGGAGGAGTTTGATGCTGTGGGAGCAGCCAGAAAAAGCTGTGGAATATCAGCACCTGGATGGGATCCTGTAATTCCTATTTTGATACTCAGACTAGAAACAATAATAATCCATCTGTGAATCCTTATCACTGGAATTATAACACTGACATTATAACAAAGAAAACAACTAACAAATGTTGATATTGAGCACGTTAAGGGTGATGGCAACTCTAAGTTTAAGTTTGTTTTTTTTTAATAGACAGCGTTTTACTTCTCCTGCTCCCCTGTTGCTCCAGCGCTGCATCTCCTATTCTTTTTTCTATCAGTTAGAATGAAAATAATTAATTAAAATTTAAAAAAGCAGGCCAAAGCCTCAGCTGGTGTAAATTGCCAGAGCCCTGTGGATGCCAGCTCGCTCCAGCTGAGATCTGGCCTCACGTAACCTCCTTGTAAGGGGATGTTCAGGCAGTCTCTGCTCCGAGCCTTCCAGCCCAGCAGTTACACATGTCCTCGTTTCCTCCCCTCCGAGGAGAGGGATTTTAACCTGGGAACACCCTCCAGTGCACGAGGCCCCTTGCAAGAGGATGAGGTGGCAGGAGGGTGAGACCTCAGCTGAACGAGACCCCACATTCCCATCCTCTTCTCCTCCAGGAGGGAGCACCAGGGAGAAGGTTGGTGCCACAGGATGGAGGCCATCCATGTGATGTGTTGTTGCTGCCACGTCACCAAGGTCACAACCAGGAGGTTTCTGAACATGAGCCAGCAGAGTGACAGGTGGCCAAGAAGCCCAAGGGCTTCCTGGATGAAATATCCAGGAAAAGTGTGGCCAGAAGAGCCCCACCCAAGTGCTGGGGACAGCTCTGGGACCCTCATGACAGAAGGGACATTAAGGGGCTGGAGAGTGTCCAGGGAAGGGAACAGAGCTGGGGAAGGGGCTGGAGCACCAGGAGCAGCTGAGGGAGGTGGGAAAGGGGCTCAGCCTGGAGAAAAGGAGGCTCAGGGGGGACCTTGTGGCTCTGCACAACTCCATGACAGGAGGGGACAGCCAGGGGGATGTCAGGCTCTGCTCCCAGGGAACAGGGACAGGAAGAGAAGGAACAACCTCAAGCTGTGCCACATTGTGGCATCACCACCTTGTTGTGGAACCACCATCCCTGAAAGTGTTCAAGAAGCATGGATATGGCATTTGTGCTCATGGTTTAGTGTTGAACATGGTGGGGCTGGGTTGCTGGTTAGACTTGATCTTAGAGATGTTTTCCAGCCTCAGAAATTCTGTGATTCTGTGGTTGGGTCTGGCTGAGATGGAGTTTGTTTTCCCCACAACAGCCCCCACACTGCTGTGCTTTGCATTTGGAGCTGGGAGGGTGTTGCTAACACCCCAATGTTTTGGCTACCACAGCAGCAGAGCTGTCTCTCCAGCACTCCACCCCAACAGAAGGCTGAGCATGAACAAAATCCATTTTCCATATACCTGTACTAATAAACCAGGTAATTTC
The DNA here is from genome assembly GCA_037834095.1 of Argya squamiceps. NCBI lineage: Eukaryota > Metazoa > Chordata > Aves > Passeriformes > Leiothrichidae > Argya > Argya squamiceps. The sequence continues at coordinate 110,005,860 of JBBMKD010000145.1, forward strand.
AAGAACTGTTCATGGGCACTGCAACTTCACCATGCCCTGTACAGGGCCAGGGGTTGGACTTAATGATCCTTGTGGGTCCCTCCCAACTCAGGATATTCTGATTCCATGCCAAAATCTGACTATAATCATTAGAATGGTGCAGGCATATTCAGATTTTCCCAAGTCATCACAAGCTGTGCAGGTTTCAGTAATATACAAGGGCCAGGAATCATTCCCAATGCTGAATATGGAGGAAGTTTCCTGGTTTTGGAGGATGAAAGAGTTTATTTCTTGTGTATTGGCCCGTTGGCCTCAGGAAAAGTGATCAGACTGTTACAGCCTGAGGTTCCTGCCCTTGGTCATCTTGTGGCTGTGTGGGACAGGCCACCAGGACCCTTCTGTCCCCAAAACACAGCCCAGAGCCTGTCCTGATGTGCCTTTCTGGGCTCCCATGACCCTTTTACACATCCACATCCTCCTCCCCTCATCCAGCCCGTTGCCAGAGGGATCCTCCTACATTTCCTGGGAGCCACCTCTGTAAATCCAGCCGTGCCAAGGCTCAGACACGACCCTGCAATAGCTCACCCTGTAAAATTGTCAACACAATCCCTGGAAATTTTGGCCAGGGCCAACTAGATGGACGTAGCCACACGGAGTTGAGCCTTGCCAGCTGGCCAAGGGCTGCTTCATTTCATGGTACAAAACCAGAATCCATCCCCTGCCATCCACATGGAGCACCCAGCTCAGGGTGGGCTGTGTTTTCACAGCAGGAACATCCCCTCTTCTCCCTCCTGGTGGGCTCCTGCAGCTCTTCCCCAAAGGTTATTTGACCAGATTTTGGTGGATTTGGCTCCTCAAAAAGGCTCTTTTGGCTCAGGGACAGCAGTGACTTTGACCCGAGCAGTTTGTGTGCTGCTGTGACATACGTAGTAAATAAGCATGAGGGTAATTATACCAACAGGAATTCTGGGAGCCCTGCCAGGAGGGAGGGGACAGCCAATCCTTTGTGCACTAAAAAAAGAAAAAAAAAAATTTGAATCACCCCAATCCCCCTCCCAACCCCAAATTAGTTCTATCTCTTGAAGCCGTGATGTGACTTAGAACTAAAAATACACACAAACACACACACTCGTATATAAAAATAACCAGCATTCAAAAAAGAAAAAAAAAAAAAAGAAAAAAAGAAGCCCAAATTTAGGCTCCTGTATCCAAAATTAAGCTCTTAAATAAATAAATTAGCCTGATTTTCCAAAGCACGGAGGAGTGAATGGTTTTCACTCACATAAGAGGAAGCATCGTGTTGCTGAAGATTGAAGATCAGGCCTGAATATGGATTTAAAAGTCTAATTATAGAAGCCTGTTTGCCACTAGCTTGACCAGGAACAACGAATTTCAGGTGAAATGACATTGATTTTTTTTTTCTTCATTCTTTTTAAGTTGTCCACCCTTAACCAGTGTTAGGAAAGGTTTGTAAGACCCTCAAAGTAAATAAAATACCACAATGAAACAGGTGAACTGGAATAAAACTCTTTACACCAGTTCTCTACATTGGTGTTTGGAAATAGGGTTATAATTGTCAGTGTTGGAGCTGGGTGAAACTTTATGTTGATTAATTAAGTAGGTATTCATTACTTGCTGAAAGCCCACAAGGTGGAAATATTACTTTTCCCAGTGGTTCTCACAACCCACTGGCATCAAGAAGGAATGGAATCTTAGTTGTTCCTTTCCTCTCTTTGCCAGATTTGGGTCTGAAGGATGCTGAAGACAGAGCACCATATTTTTTCATGGCCTGAAGAGGAAAAAAAAAAGGCAGTTAATTTACTTATGCTACAAATGGTCCTTGGAGCTGCTTTGCTCAAGCTGCCCAACATTTGCCAAGGGGTTCCTGAGGTCACACTCCATGGGGAAGGGACAGATTTGTCCTTTGGGGTCAGATTGGGCAGGGCTGGGATTTATGCTGAAGGAATTGAGGGAATCCCCCCTGGATGGAGGAGCATCAGCAGGTAGGGCTGTACTCCACTCACGTGGTGTTTAGAGGCAGGGGACAGCACTAAAAGATCTGGGGTTTGGTGCCAAAAAGGTGTTTTGAGAGCAACTTTTTGGTGCTCTCTGACTCAGTTTTCCCCATCTATGGAAAAGGTACAATGCAGGTGACCTTTGCCAAAGGCTGTGGGCTCAGCAGTCAGGAAGAACTTGGTGTTTGTGCCATTGGAGACAGGATCAAGACACTGTGCCAATCCCATGTATTTGAATATTTTTCCATGCATTCTGCCTCCATGGATTGGTGTCATGTCCCCTTTCTGTGCCCAGTAAGAAAAATTTATGCCTAAACCATGGATGGTGGTGAATCCCTAGAGATTCACCCTAAACCCCAGAGATCCAGGAGAAATCATTGCAGGACATTGTGTCCCTTCTGATAATTTCTTCTTAATCTTTTTGAGTGGCCCAGTTGTCATTGTTGCAGTTTGGTTCAGCCAGCCTGAAGGGCTGGGGAAAAAGTAAAGATAGTCTTAAAAACAACCCAAAACTGGAGACAACTGTTGGGAACAGCAGTGGGGAAGAGTAGAGGTGTAGGAAATGTGAACTGCTATGAGAAAGCATTAAAAGAAATTTTTTTCTGGAGAAAAGGAGGTTCAGGGGCGACCTTCTTGCCCTCTTGACAGGAGGGGACAGCCAGGGGGGGTCAGGCTCTGCTCCCAGGTAACAGGGACAGGAGGAGAGGAAACAGCCTCAAGTTGCACCAGAGAAGTTTCAGCATGGACAACAGGAGGAATTTCTTCAGGGAAAGGGTTATCAGGCATTGGAAGCAGCTGGTCAGGGAGGTGGTAGAGTCCTCATCTCTGGAGGGACTTAAAAGCCACGTGGATGTGGCACTTGGGGACATGGGTTAGTGGTGGCCTTGGCAGTGCTGGGGGAGTGGTTGAACTCGATGATCTCAGAGGTATTTTCAAACCTTGATAATTCTATGATTCTATGGAACTGTGATTTTTTTTAAATCTGGAGAAATGAAAGGTTTACATGGCAACTATGTGCAAACAGGTAAAAGACTGCTGCAGGCTGAAAACCAATAAATCTTTCTTGACTGTGGCTGATGTGATGAGAAATGAGTGGTTTAGCCTTCTGAGGAGGAGTTTAGGTTTTGTATACCAGCAGGAATGGGAGCTTCTGGGGAGGGACTGCAGGACAGATTTGGTGGAATTTGGCAGAGGTGAATGGTGCCTTTGCCCCTGGGCAGCACTTTATGGACACCCTCACTTGGCTTTTGCTGGCCCTGTGTCACTGATATTACAAAACCCATTGCATTCTCCTTTTCTCTGCCTTCTCCTTGAGCCACGACACTCTCCCTGGTTTTGCCTTTCCAGCTAAACTGCATTTATTTAATTCCTGGGTGAAGGGAAGGCGGGATGCCTGCAGGATGCTGCAGCTCCTGGGGTTGGGGTGTTCCATGGAAATGCCAAGTGCAGGTGCTGGATTTGGGCGTGCAGGGAGAGTAGGTGCCCCACGGCCATTTCCATCCCGCTCGGGCTGTGCTGTGGATGTCACACCAGTGTCACCAGTGTCGTATGTGACCGGCGTAGCATTTTTCTCGAGTGTCGAGCCCCACCTGGTGGGTTTCCTGCGTCTTTTTTTTTTTTTCCTTTTTTTTTTTTTCTTTTTTTTTTTTGGTGTCCTTGCAGTTCCTCTTTCGGGATTTTTCGCCTCCCAGCTGCGAGCGGGCAGGAAGGACAAGATGCTGGATAAAGGGCAGGGCTCGCAGAGCTGCTTCTCTCCCAGCTCCCCGCTCCTGGGTGTAACTGGAAGATCCAGAGCCTTTCCAGCCTCACGTCCTTCCCCTCCTGCTCTCCCCGGCTGTGCAGTCTCGCCCGAGTGGCAGGGGATGATCTAATCGTTTTGGCCAAACCCCAGCTTGTGCTGTGAGCTGCTCTCAGAGCCTCCAGAAGGCGTTTCATGCCACTGCCGGGCTGGCAGCGGGGCTGGGACAGATGAACAGTCCCGGGAGGGGACATTTCCAGCTAATGACTGGCTCAGATCAGCAGCTTTAGGGTCGGCGTTAGGTGAAATTGTTCCCATCCCAAATGAGGTTACAGCCACTGCTTGGGATGAGAAGGAAGAAGACTCAATATCAGATTGTCAGTCCCTGGAAGTGTCCAAGGACAGGCTGGACAGGGCTTGGAGCAACCTGGGATAGTGGAAGGTGTCCCTGCCCATGGCAGGGGGTTGGAACAAAATCATCTTTAAGGTCCCTTCCAACCCAAACCATTCTGGGATTCTGTGATATCAACAGGCATTGGAAAGGATCCTGTTAGGGGTCTTTTCTTAAATGCCACAATCCTGAGACAGAGGCAGTGGTAGAGCTGTGCCTGTCCATGCACAAGACACCTTCTTTTACTCCAAACTGTCCAGAGTCTCAAAGCTGACCAGTGACAACCTGTGGCCTGTGACATCCCTGGGTCACACACGTGCTGCATGTGAAGGTGGTGTCTTGTTGCTCCATCTATGATGAAATAGGGTGAAATCATAGAATCACAGAATATTCTGAGCTGGAAGAGACCCACAAGGTTTGGCAAATTCCAATTCCTGGACAACTTCATGAATCCCATAATGAGCCTGAGAGTGTGATCTAAATACTTCTTGAGCTCTGGGGTCTGTGAGAGAAGCTCCCTACCAGAGTCCTGAAGGGGTTTAGATGGTCTGTCAAGCCACTTCCAAGTGTTAGGACCAGTATTTTTCATGTGGGTTCTCTTCTTGTGATCAAAATTAAGTGAGGGAGTAGTTTTCTTGTGCTTCAAGAGCATTTCCTGCTCCCAGGCTTCACGTTTGGGTGGTACCAGTTAAAATCTTCCCACCCTTGCAACACCAAATTATTATTTGTGCACTTCATTATATGGTTTTGTTCTCAGGGTGGCATCCAGTCTGAGGTTGGGCTTGATGATCTGGGAGTCTTTTCCAACAGTAATGATGAGCCAGATTCTAAAAGTCCTCCTCAGATCTGACAGGAGGGAGAAGAAGAACCGTGCAAATGCTAATGCTTCCTCAGAACCCCATTTCCTCCCTGTCCTGGTTTAGGGCAAATTTGGGAGGAAACCTCTGAATGGGGTTCCTCTGGAGAGCAAACCCAAATGGTCCTTTCCCCCAGCCAGTCCAGGAAAAGAACTTCTGTCACCCTGAATTTTCCTGCTTTCCAGTGTTTGTAGTTTGTAGTAAAGGTTCTCATGCAACTTCATATAAACTATGTAAATATTTAAAACTTATCTATTTTGTTTACATATTTCTCCTCACAGAGAAGGAATGGGATTGATGGTGAATTTTTAATTTTTCTTCAAGGGAAAGCTTTTCTATTTTAATTATTTGACTCTATTCTTATATACATTTGTACAACAGGCAAGAGATTGGTTACACAGAGTGCCACCTCTTTGACCTGGATGGAGAACATCACCATCAATCATATTTATCCTCCCAGAGAGGAGAAATATGTAAACACAATAGATAAATTCTAAAAATATACATTGTTTTCTTGAAGTTGCGTGAGAATCTGCACTGCAAGATTTCAAACACTCGAAATCAAGAAAACTGAGGGTGACAAACTTCCTCTGAGAAAAGTGGAAAAAACTATTTATTTAACAACTAAGAACCTCACAAACAGGTTTTGCTGCACCCCAGCATCTCGCTCCCAGCTTTCCCCTCCTGTTTCCTGCAGGTATATCCTGCAGGTATATGTCCAGGAAAAGAACTTTCTCGGAGAAAAGTGGAAAAAACGATTTCTTTAACTAACTAACACCTTCACAAACAGGTTTTGCTGCACTCCAGGATCTCACACCCACGTGTTCCCTCCTGTTTCCCTGCAGGTATATCCGAACCATGTACCTGGGGATCCAGAGCCAGAGGCGGAAGGAACACCAGCGGCGTTTCTACTGGGCTATGATGTACGAATATGCAGACGTGAACATGCTGCGCCTCCTGGAGACCTTCCTCGAGAGCGCCCCTCAACTGGTGCTACAGCTCTGCATAATGATCCAAAAGAACCGTGCAGAAACATTACCATGTAAGTGGCTTCCCCTCCCCTTCTTCCCCCCACCTTTCCAGCCTCTTCCCTTTGATCCCAGTGCTCAGCAGCTGATGGATGTGTTGATCACTTCCCGCCCTGCCTGGGGGCTGCCAATTTTGGGACGAATCTCTGCTGTGTGTGGTGGTGTAAAATTTCTCTGCTCGTTCCTCTGAGGGGGAAAATAATAATAATTTAAAAAAAAAGTCGGTGTCAAGGAAAAGATGGGATTCAGCTCTTCCACGCCCAGCCCAGGATAAAGGAATGATGGTGTTGTCAGGAGGAGGCAAGTAGGCTCTGCTGTTGTGGCACCAACTCGTTTGTCACTTGGCACTGGGCAAACACGACCATTCCCTACCTCAGTTTCCCTCTTTCATAAGTAGGGGTGATAAAAATGGCCAGATTTGAGTTTGTTGTGGTGAGGGCAAATGATTCAATGCCTATGCAATGCTCTGATGGTGTTAAGTGTAAAAAAAGGGGGGGTTTTAACAGCTAAATGCCGTAGGTCCTTTTCTGATGAGTGCCCAGGAATTAAGGTCTTGCCATTGGTGCCATGGTTCTCACCAAGCCCAGGAAAAGAGAAAAGGGTGGCAAGGAAGGGGACTGTGTAGGGACAGGGATGTAGTGGAGGTTTAATTGCCAAGGCAGACAGATGAGACGAGGCTTGGAAGCCACCACAGGGAATATTTTGCTACTTCTGGTGCCTGCCACTGTTGTGATATGCTGAGCATGGGACATCTGTCCCACCTGAGAGAGACATGGACCTGTCTCAGCCCTGACATGAGTGGCTCTCCCAGCCCATGGCCATGCTGAGGGTGACCAGCCTGAGGGACAATCATCCTTTCCAAGGACCAACAGTGGAGCTGCTGGGTTATTCAGCCCCTGCTCAATTCATGCACCACGGGTGACACTCAGCTTCCCAAAGCCTGGTTGGGGCGTGTCATTTCTGAGGAGTTTTTTGGAGCTGAGGTGGGAACTGAGATTGGAATTTGCTTTGGTGTTAAATTTTGCTGGTTTTGCCAAGGTCACCACTATCTACAGCATCAAGGAAGGCCAACCACTCTCCCTTTGCTCTGTATTTCCAGAGCATGTCCATCACAGTTGTTTAGAGAGGCCTCCCTCCTCCTATTTATGCAGTCTTTTCTTGAAACCTCTCATCACAAGCTCTCCAGGCCTCCAAAGTGCTGACATGATGAATATGCCTTCCTACAACTCCTGCTAGAATGGCTTATGTTTGGGAGGAGGGGGGGGGGGGGGGGGGGGGGGGGGGGGG
>JBBMKD010000145.1:110013164-110066771 GCA_037834095.1 Argya squamiceps
ACTTTTGCCGACCCCCCCCCCCCCCCTCCCCTTTTTTTTTTTTATTTCCTGCTGCTTCTAACATTATTAACCCGACTGAAAACGCAGAAATCGCAGCTCGGGAGGTTTGCCAGGGCATTCTGCAGATTGTCGGACCCGCCGCAGAAAGCGCCGGGTGAAGTTTGTTGGTCTCTGTTGTCAGACAACGCGGGAGGAATAATCCCTCCAGGCTTTCAAACACCGTGGCTTCTACACTTTGCCACTTCCAGGCAACGGCTGCCTAATCTTACACTGAAGGAGCTGCATCATATTTTTTTTTTTTTTTTCTTTCCAACATTTCCCCCCTTCCCCTCCCTTCCCCGGGCTTTGCAATTCCTCCGCTCCTCCAGCGCGCCGAGCCGGCTGCGCTCTCCTCTTCCAAGGCAGCGCACGTCCCCGCCTGCCTCCCCGAGCCCTGGAGGGCTCTTTGCTCGCCACGCTCCAGCAGCCGAGCTCGCCGGGTCCCCAGCGCATCGTCTCCCTGCATCCCTCCCCGCCTGTGCCGGGGATGCGGGCGCTGATGGATGAGAGCGCCGCAGCTTGCTCAGCGCGCCTTGATCCTCCGGTGCAAGGTTTCCTAGAGCTCTCCTCCATGCCCGTTCAGTGCTTCTCTCTTCCTTCTCCCCCTCCTCCTCCTCCTCTCGGCCGGTACGTAATTATACAAAAGCAAATTAAATGCTGAGAGGAGCCGTTGTGAAAGGGAGCATCAAAGATTTTTTTTTTCCCCCTTAAAGCAGGCGGAAAGCAAAGGGAGATGGATACTGTTAGGAAGGCAGTGTGTTTAAAAATCAAATCAAGTCTCTCCTTGGCTCATCGAGCCTGTGGGAGCGTGGCTCCTCACAGAAAGGGGCCAGTTCTGCTTTTAAACAGCATCAGCTGCATCCCTGAGGGATGCACACTGGAAAAACGGCCCAGGGAAGGGCTGAAAAGACCAGGTACAGCCCCTGCCGGCGTGTCCAGACTCCAGCTTCTTCTGTACATCCCTCACAGGCTCTTATGGATTCATTTAGTGCCAGACAAGGTCAGTTCACCGTTTCCTGTGGCATACATCCCTGCTCCAAACCACAGCTCTCCCTGCTCTTTAGATTGTAATGCCAAGCCCAGGCTCCACTTTTCCCCAAATAGGTCAACTTCTATTTAAGGAGCTTTAGAAAGGGAGTTATTGGAATGGCTATCAGGAGGCTTTGCTTTTGTCTCCTAATTCCTGTGTTAAGAGAGATGTTGGGGAGAGAAGAGTGAACACCCTGGAGGTCTTTACTCAGACCCAGAGCATCTCCTCCAAAGCATTTCTGCCACACAGCATGGTGGTAGAAAGGGCTGATCTTGGAAGGATGAGTAGAGAGGGATGCAATCAGGATAATGCTTAATTTCCTGGGTTTCAACCTGTTGGGTGGGTGGAAGAAAGAATAACCTCATCATGCCTTTCAAGAACTATTTGACCATGAGGGGAACCTGTGTGAGAGCGTTGGATGGCACCTGTGTGTGTTGTTCCTTCAGCACCCAAAGAGCAGAGCAGTTTCACCCAAAAGTGAGAATGTCCATCAGCAGTTAGTGCTGGAGCTGGAATTTGAGGTCAAGACCCAGCCTCAGTAAAGCTTGGGACAAGATCCCTGGGGTTTCATGAGGGTCAGGATCCATTCCTTCACCATATCCCCAGCACAAGGCAGAGCAGATCCCAGCTTAGCAGATCCCAGCTTAGCTGAAGAACAACAAAAAGAGCACTGAGAGAACAGAGGGGAGAGCTCTGTGCACTCCATCAGGTGGGCAGTGGAAGGTGAATGTTGAGAGCCTGAGCTGGAATTCTTTGGCTGCTGGAGCAAATGGAACAACATCATCTCCTGAATATCCATCAGGAAGGAACCAGTGTTGGTAGAGAAGTCCTCTGTGAAGGATTCATCTGCTCCAACCACAGCTGGGTGGCCCAAAAACAGAGTCAGGAGAAGGAGAGAGGAAAAGGATGGATCCAACACATGGAACAGCTCCTGCCCAAAGCAGCTGAAGGAGGTGGGATGAGATGCTCAACCTCCAGCAGCACTTTTCTCCAGGGAATCTGATGCATTTAGACCTATCACTAGGGTTAGGCTGCAGGAGGGGAAGGGATGCTGGAGGCAATGCAGCATTGTCCCTCTGTCACCCTGACTGTGTCTGAGATTTAGGAGAGGATAAAAGGGCATCCATCTCTCAGACTTCTGAGCAACAATGGCCAGAGGATTTCCCCTGATTTAAATCATGTATTTGCAGGGGGAAACATAACATTAACAACAGAAGAAGCTCAGCAACACAGATCCTTATTCCCCAATCACTCCCAGCAGACAATGCACCTCACTCCTTGCAGAACAAACCATCCTTAACCCCCTTCACCCTGCAGAGGTGGGAAGGAGCAGATCAAACCAGCTTAAAGGGGACACCCAAACTCCAGACAGGCAGGGAGGTGAGAGGGATTCCAGTTTTTCTGGCATAAATCTGCTCTTAAAGAGGTTTGCTTCCATTTAATTTTTTTAATTTTTTTTTTATTTCACATGACTTCTTTAAAGCTTAATGAGATTTAACAGAAGCCCCAAAGTCCTTCACTCATGTCACGAGTTCTTTATGCAAAGATTTCTGCCTGCATGAAGCTGCAGTTTTCAGCACAGGGTCTCTCCCCCCCAAAAATGCCACATCTCTCCACAGATGCTGTGTCCACCTCCTCGATAACCCTGCAGCTGATCTGAAAGAGATTTGCAGCATAAGCCTTCCTTTTGCAAAGTCCTGCTGGAATCTCTGGGATTTTGGGAGGTGTCTGCACTCTTCACAGCCCTCAAAAGCAGGCTGAAGCTGCTCATGTATTCAAGGAAAAGCAACATTAACTTATGGGGTTGGGGTTTTGCTTTTTTTTAAGCAGAGTGATATAAATTGGGCATTTAAATGGATTTCAGACATCCCAGCTACAGAGGTGTGCTGGCTGCAGAGTTATCCTGGAGGAGTGTGCAAATCATCTTGACCCTCCCAAAGAAACGTCCTATTTTTTTATTACATTCTCCCTCGTCTGTACCATGTCTGGGGAGCATTTATTATCATTTATGATCCCTTTTTGCAGGGGCAAACTAAAGCTGATTTTCCCTGTCACTTAGTTTAGAAGACTCAACTGGTCAGCTGAGTTAGAAAGGGACCTTCAGCCTGCAGGTGTTCAAAAATGTGATTTTCATGTGACATAACTGAGGACACTAAAATCCCCAGGTGTCCAGTGAAAGTGGATAAAAGACTCATGAGATTTGAAATTTCATCCTTTTCACCACCTGAAGGAGCACTAAAAGTTAGTGCAAGACCCTTCATGGTGGCCTGGGCCAAACAAATGTGTCCAACAATGTTCAAACAGGAATCCAAACCCCCAAACCCAATCTCTGTGTCCTCACAACACAAAATTGTCCCCATTTATGCAGAGTCCCATAATGTCATTAAAAAAAACAGGGTTCATTCTACACAGACACCAGATCCCATGGGGATCAGTGCAAAATTCAATATGGCATCTGCAGATTCTGTGGGGGAAAGTCCTATTTCTGCAGAGCAGAACTCCTCTTCCTGACTGGTGCATTTTTCCTAAGATCCACCAAGAGAACTTCACTGTATGACTGAAAAAGTCTTTGCCTTAACAGGAGATAGGGTGGGGACAAGATCTACCAGAGCCACACTCTGGGCTTTGGCTCTGGTTTTGAGACAGATCATGAGAAAAGAGAGATGCTAAAGCTTTGCCCAAAGGCAGATATTCTTTTTTTCCTTTTTTCTCTCATGTCATTCCTTGGGGATTAAAAGAAGTGAGAGACATCCATCAGCCAGGCCTGGTTTCCTGTGACAGAAGAGGCACAAAAGCAGAAAAGCAGTTGCCATGTGGGAAAGGGACCCCACCAGTGGTGTGTTTGCTGGGCAGGGAGGATCAGGGGATGATCAGCCCTGAAAATTTATCCTGACTCCACCACAATTCCCCTTTAAATGTTCACCAGCAGCCCAAGGAGGCCCAGATAGCTCTGAACTCATAAAGCAACTCTCCTGGGAGGCCACTCATATGACTCCAGTGCTCTGCCAGGCTGGGGCATATGGCTCTGTTCCTGCCTTCCCACCAAAGCCGGATGACAGGGAGCAATTTGGTGCCCTGCTGGAAACCAGCCTCTGGTCCCCAGCCAGCTCCCAGCAGCATCAAAAAGCCATCTCCACAGTTGGCAGTGGCACTGAGGACGCCCTGCTCTGGCATGCTGAGAGCAGGCCAAGCCTCAGGCACGCTGGCATGGGACAGCTTGTCCCATCATCAGCCGTATTGTCCCAACGCCGTGGGATCCAGGAGCTTTCAGAGCCAGGCACAGCTTTTTTTCTTTTTTTTTTTGCCTTTTTCCAATGGGATTTGGAGCCAGCCCCAAAGAGAGACGTCATCCCTTCACCCATCCCCACCTGCAGCTTCTCTGTCCACCACCTTGCCATGTCTCTGTGGCTCTTATTTTTGGAGTGCTGATAAAAAAAAACACCCCTCCCCGTCTGTTCCATACCACGTGTCACTGTCACACACAGGACATGGCACAGCCAGGAAAGATGAGTCACCATTCACGGGACAGCACTGGCAGGGGGCCAGTGCTGCCAATTTTAGGCTTTGTCAGACTGTGGTAATCACTTGGGAAGGGGTTACATCATCAGAGCACTACAACAAGCATTAGCTCATGCTGTTCCTGGGAGCTGGGGGCCAGCCAGGAAACTGAGGCATGGAGAGAGGTTCTTTGGGTTCTTGTCAAGCAGATTCCAGGCAGGAAATTCAGATTTTTTTTTTTTGGGTAATTCCATCCTGCAGGCTTTCTGGAGATACACCTCTCATGGGATGTTTGGGATTAGAGCGTAGGAAAAGGTGCTGTTGGTTCGTGAAATACATGGGAATTAAATTGTTTTTAGCTTCAAGTTGCTTAGTGCAGGATTATTGTCAGGCATCTAGGAGAGCACAGATAAACAGGGAGTTCATAGGCTCTGGGATGTGCAAAAAATTGTGGAAAAGATTTTTCCCTGCGGGGCAGGGACTGCTCTGTGCTTCTGCCCCTGATGGAGGGGGAGCAGTTCAGGTTGATGCAACTCAAAATCGACGAATTCTGAAGGAAAGAATTCTCCTGCTTCAGAAACCATTAATTGTTTTTTAATGATTAGCTTGGGGTGACAGTTCTGAGTCTGGGCATGCAGCAAAATTACTGAGTCAGTAGAAACCTCCTGAAATGGCTGTTGTCCTAAGTGGCATTTGACCAACATCACGCTCTCAGTGCCCTCAGAACATCCATGTCTCCACACTGGAGGGGGGAAAGACTCTAGGCACAGGAGCCCCTGTCTGATGTACATCAAGGTCCCAAAAACGCTTGCAAAAGGCAAAAAAGACCCAGGAGATAAGCCAGGATGAGCACAACTTGATGTGAAGACACAAAGTTCTGACCTGCTACCCATCACATAGGTCTGTGCAGAGTGTACAAAACGTGGGAAGCAGAGGGAGAAAGAGTTTCCTGCTGTTATCCTTGGAAATCAGTGTCCCTGGTGCCTTCAGCTACCCCACTGCGAGACAGCACCAGCTGCACCACATCCTTTTTTGTCACTTTGTCACTCCCCCTCGCAGGAACACTCTGCCAGACTCTCCTCACTGATGCCAGCCCTGTGTACTCTCCAGGAATATTGAGACACTCCTTCTTTTCCAGAGGCCAGTCCCCTCCTCTGGGATTATGCTGAGGCATTTCCACCAAGGGTCCCCTACACAGCACCAGAGGTTTATAAACCATGAGGTTACAAAGTGTGCACTGCTGGCACATCCCTGGATGGAGACCTCTTTCTTTGGTCAGGGAGTGTGATCAGAACTGGGTCCCTTCTTCTTTCCCATCAGGCAAAAATCATTCCCAGAACTGGGATGAAGTTATTTCCCTAATTGCCTGCAGGCTTTTTCTGTGTCCAGGCCAAGCCATCTAGCAGAGGAGATTATCAGGATCCCTGTTTGGTGCTGTCACAGACCCTTTGAAGCATTGCCTTGATGTTGTCTCATCTCCAAGGAACAGCCCGTGGGAGCTGAGGAAGTTCCCTCACAGGGCCCTGGCAGGAGATGTTGCTTTCCCAATCTGGGGACAAGTCTGTTGGGCTTCATCCCTGCTGATAAACCAAAACACATCAGAAACATGAGCACAGCCACCAGATCTTGTTCATCCTCTGCTTCACTTATCAGCACAGCCCTTGGCACATTTTTAGCTCCCGGCAGCCAACACCAACCCAAACAATTCCCATGCTTGGCTCAGGTGATGGCAAGAACAATTCCCACCAAGCACTCTGTTTTGGAGGCTGGGACAGAACATAGCAGTCAACAGAATTAGGCTTGGCTTAGTCACTGATTTCTGGGCACAGGGGCCAAAGCTGTCCCAAATCTGTGCTAAGGAAAAAGGGATTCTCGTGGTCGCTCTCCAAAGCAGACAGTGGAACTCCTTGGGCTTTCCTTTCCAGCACTAAGGTGCTGCTCCCTTCTTTTTCAGAGCATTTTAGCCCCCACTTGCAGGATTACAACATCCTTTCAGCTTGTGGTAGGCAGGTTTACATCTTTCCCAATGGCTTTGGTCCTCACCTGAATTAAAACAGAAAAAATAAAGAGTGACAGGGTAGAGATGCTGTAGCAGTTGTCAGATTGCAGTGTTAAAATGCACATATATTGTACATGTTTGTGGAGTCCTGTTGTTTCACGCCAACCATCCCTACTCAGAAGATAGAAATGAGTGAGAAAAGATTTTTATGCTAAAAGGAGCCATGTGTTGTTTTTCTTAGCAAAAGGGTTTGGTGGTTTGTTTTTTTTTTTCCACCATTTCAGTGCATTCCAGTAGTTCCTTAAGGTGTGTTTCTCTTCTAAGTGTTTTCTAACAGTAGAGTTCAAATATCATTTGGTGTGAAAAATCTCAGCGTAGGAGGCTCCTTCTGATATTTTCAGGATTCAAACTGGAAGCAGCTCTGCTGGATTTGATACACTCGAAAATCTCAGCAAAGAATTGGCCACTCGAAGTTGTAACTAAGGTGCCCTTCACAAAGAACCAGCTGTTGAATGTGAAATGGGATTTTTTTTTTCCTCCAAGAATAACCCCTCTTAGATTTTGCCATCTTATTCTTACCAGTTGAAGTAATCATGTTTGGGGTGGGGGTTTTGTGCCTGTTGTTCTAGAAAAGACTATTTGAATTAGCAAAGGGACAAAAACTAAGTTCTCAGCAGGAAATAGCATTGGAAACTTCTAGAGATGGTTGTGTTCCTGTTCCTGCCAGGTTTGTGTGACTCCCCTGCCCTCTGACATTGCCTACAAAGATGGATTTTGCTCTCCTTGCACAGAGTTAAATCCTGCCCTTGCTGGAGGTGTTGTCAGAACATCCTGGTGGAGCATTTCCAATGAAACCTCTTGGGGGTCTCTCGAGGAGTTTCACATCCTCTCATCTGTGGCTGTTCACTTCTAGGGGCTCAGGTGGGGTTCTTTTTCAGTGTCATTCTGAGGCAGCACTTAAAGGCTTCAGATTAATGGGGATTTAACTCACAAGTCTTTATAATTACAGTGATGACTGTGCAGAGGGCACCTCGGCCTGAAAAGAGTGGCAATTCATGCAGCTTTTGACAAAAATAGACACGAAGAGCAGTTCTCATGCTCTATTTCCAAACAAGCTCATCTGTGGAGGAGAAATCCTGGCTGCTGCTTTCCCAGCACATTTCTAATGCAGAATTAACCCAGGTGATTGGTGCCTGGAGGGGTTTAGAGCAAGCTCAGAGCAGACCATCTCTCCTTCGTGTCTGTGGGTCATTAGAAGACAGAGAGGCACATGGTTGTTGGTTCTGGGTTTCTCTGTCAGCTTCAGTGGCTGCTCACCTGAGAGTCAGGGAGTTGTGGGATTCATGATCTCCAGAGGATGCACTGGGAAAATGTGAACTTTGGCATGGTGGGAAGATCCTAGAGAGATTTTGGCACTTTCCTTGCTGCTGCAATGTGCATTACTGGTCCACATGAACCCAAATTTAAGTGATAACAATTGGAAACACCATCCATGCAGCCCCACATTGACACTGAAAACACCATCTGTAAGATTAATAAGAATTCTCATTCCAAAAATCACAAAGGAAAGAACTGTTCTGCATGAACATCCTCAAAGTTGAGCATGAACATCCTCCTCAGCTGCTGAAGTGGGGGTTCTTTCAGTGAGAAAAAAAATCTGCTTTTGCTGAAAGGAAAACAGCAAATTCTTTCCATTCCATTTTCTTAACATTTAGGTGAAGCTTCGAAACAGAAGAGCCATTTCAAACTAAATAGTGTTGAGTTATAAATACTTTTATATCATTTATGCCACACCATCAGGAACTCCAAAAGCAAGACTGTGTGTGTCTCTCTGTTCCCTGATTGCCTCCAGCTTCTTTAGGGCTGAGTCAAATCACCAAACTCACTCCACATTCCTGAATGGAATTCTTAGACATCTGTCATGCATTGTTCCCCCTGAAAAGTGAGTTTGTGTGTTGTCATTTCCTTGAACTCCACCAGAGTCCCACCAGAGGCTCTGGTGGCTGGGTGGAGTTGTTTCAGAAGAGGCTGCTCTGCAGAAGGCAGGATTTGTCTCCAGTTCTAGCAGGGGACTCACACTGACATTTTCCTCAGGCATAATTTTGGGAGTATAGCTGAGACCAGATTCCTGGAAGGATTACCCTCTCCTGCTGAAATAACATTTTTCTGGCAGAAATCTGTCCCCACATCTGGATTACACTTTACCTAAGCTCTACCTGCCATGCCTTGCCTCCCCAGAGCTGTCCAGACACAGCAGCCACCTGGACTAACTTACTCTGCCCAGCTTGGAAAATCTGATAATATGAGAAGGTTCATCTCCAGGTGCTGAAGAGTTGAGCCAAAGGTCTTCCACATTATTTTTAACATGATGAAAGGGATTATACATGCACGGTTTTGATAAACAGAGGACTGTGATCAGATTTTTTCTATGCCTGTAACACAAACAGTGTTGGAGCCCAAGCACTGGCACTCAGGTGATTGTGCTAAATTGGTCTCTGGTAGAGTTTTGCCTGCCAGCCCTTTCCCAAAGCTTTCCCAAGCATGAGAAAACAAATCCACGTAGTCCAGGAACCATTCCCATCAGGCAGATTGGATTGAACTCCTGAGGGATTTTAACAGGATGGGGCATGGCAGATTCTGCCAGCTGGGCTCAGGGTCAACAAATAATTCTGTTTCTCATTTGGGGTTCAGACACCACCAGCAGGTTCTTTTCCCATGTGTTCTTCTCCTCTCAGGTGGTTTTTATGAGCCAGTCTGTGGTGATAATTCACCACACAGGATGAAAGACCCCAGTCAACCAAGAGAGTTGAGGCTTGTTTGTGGACCTCTGCTTACACAGGGACAGAGATTTCCCCTAAGTGCTGCCAGAAATGTTCCAGCTCTGGAACAGGTGTCAGCAGCTTCTTTCCCTACATAAATAGGTAAAACCTGAGATACCTGCAAGTCAGCATCCTGGGAAAGGGACAAGGCTGTTATGGAAGGCAAAAAGTGGATTTTCATGCTGTGTACACACAGGCCTGTTGAGACCAGCCTTCTTATCGATGTAACAGAGGGATGTTGTCTTTCTCCTACCACTTGAGGATGTTGGTAGCTCTGTCTGGCTGTTCTAAGATGTCCTCTGACTGACCATGGCACCCTTCTCACACCAGGAGGGGGCTGGGGGCTTGTTTTACCTACTTGGCCTTCAGCGGTATAAATTCATTGTGTTGTGCCACGTGAATATGCCCATATCATGTTGGGTCTGACAGCTTCTGCTCTGCAGGAGCCACTGTGGGCTATTCTGCTCATCTTGGGGCCAGGAACAGGTTTCAGCAATCCTCCTTTCTCCTCTCTTCACCTTGTTGAAAATTCAGTGTTCCCCTCTGAGCTCTTGTGAGGAGTTGGTGGATGCCAAACCACTGTTACCTACTGTGTGCTCATCTTACCATGTTCTTCTTTGGTTATTTCAGTTTGAATTAACCAGTTATTTCCATTTGAACCCCATCCTTGGAAGTGTTCAGGGCCAGGTTGGATAGGATCTGAGCAACCTGGGAGAGTGGAGTCTCTACCCATGGCAGGGGCTCGGAACAAGATGAGTTTTAAGGACCCTTCCCTCTCAAACCATTCCATGATTCACCAGGAAGAGTCAATGGAGAGGCAGAGGCATTTCTAGACAACTCCTCCTATGTCTGAGACAGCATTCCTGGGGAGAAATAAACACTGAGGCATGTGATGGACAGGGCATCTTCCTACAGAGGGTTTTAGAGCAGTGGGGAAGCTTTGCCAATCCTGATGTGGTGGGCGCTGGCCAACGTTTTGAGCAGGAGACTGACATTTCACTGAGGTTATCTGAGGACAAACAGAGGGTGGATTATCCCATCTCTGCTTGGCCCGGGGTGCTTGTGCCTCCCACAGCAGGATCAGTCTCTGGCTTGCATCCAGGAGGAGATACAAGACTCAATGGCTGCAGGGTTGGAGCTGGTTTGGAGTGGCCGAGTTCACAGAGGATGTGAATAGGAGGAGACATGACAGAAGCAGCCCAGATAATGAGAGCACAGATCAGATGAGTGTGGCCAGTCACCTCTTCCTGCAGCAGGGAGAAAGGGGGCACTGGGGACAGCTGGAAGGCAGCAGGATGAAAGGGGAGGAAAGAAAAGCCTTTGGGAACACAATCCCTGGTGACCCCGTGGATGCTTCCTCAAGGCAGAGCTGAGGTGTGGGCTGGAGGAGGAACTAAGGAGGGATTCAGCTTTTCTGGGGTCACTGAGGATATCTTAATTTAGCAAAAGGAAAAGGGTTTAGGAAGCAGCATTTGAGGACATGAGCCAGACTTTCACTGTCGAGGGGTGGGAGGGCAGCTCTCCATGCCAGAGAGATTTTGTGGAGTTGGCCTGGCATGGATTTTCTCACAGTGAAAGGTTTGGGAACACGGATGTGCCTCTGGTCTAACGTGGAAGACCTCTCCTTGTGACAGCTTGGACATGGACTATCCTGTACAGAAACTCAACACCAGCCTTGTGTGGGATTCCAGTGGGATTTGGTGGCAGAAGACTTCCTTGTTATCCCAACTTACTTGGAAATCTGTCCCTGAAAGGAGTTATCTTTGTTTCTTGCCTTTCCCAGTCATCAGCACTTTCCTATTTCTTATGGAATGGTGATGCTGTGTCCAGGTGAGCTGGATCCAGGAGAATGGGGATGTGATACCCCTTGGAGGAAGGTCCCAGAGGATCTCCCTAGGAAGGTAGCAGTGCTGAGGATGTAAAACTCACCCCTTGCCTGATAAAACCAAATTATTTTCCTTTAGAAAGGAACAAAGGACAGGACACTGGTAAGATGTCTCTTCCCAGTCTCCCCAGTCTCAAGATCTAGATTTTCATCCCTGATAATTCCAGCTCTTAGTAGAACACAGAGGTGTCACATAAATGTGAGGAGGCCATTCCTGGGTCAGAATTTTGCATCACATTCACAATAAGTAGAATAGTTCTCATCTGCCATACTGGACTGGTGGCACACTGCAGAAACTGTTTAAGTGTCCTGATATCCAGTGAGGAAAATGAATGGCAAAATGGTCTCTGCAGCCCTTTACTATTTATATACTGGCAATGTTCCATAATTTTCCACGATCAAAGAGACAAATGAAGAGGAAAAATGAAGGAAAAAAGACACAAGTCATTCCCTCCTCTGATGGGGAAGAATAAAGAAAGATCAAGCATCAAAATCTATCAAGAAACAATGAAAATCAGACCTGGGGTCTGATTCTGACCTCTTTTACTCTGACACAAACAAATTAAATCAGATTAAAAAATAAGGGAGAGTGACTTTCAGGCCCCGTTGTTACAAAAGCAGGATCTGGCTTGATCTCTTTTGTGTGTACAAAATGCATTTTCACTCTGTGTGCATCAAAATGAAAGCCTGTTCCTCATCTCTTACTGAGCTTCGGGGAGGAACATGCCACCCAAAGGGGAAAACAGGATAACAGGGTTCACAGCACAGGGGCCTGAGCAGCCAGGGAGGGATGGGGATGAACTGAAACGTGGCACTTGGCATTAAGCAAGAGCTGCCTCTGCTCAGGGGCTGAGGGAAGGTTCTGTGTCAGGCTCAATATTTGCCATCCCGCTCACCCGGGAGAAATGTTGGTATCTTCCCATTTTGTTTTAGTGGAGTCTTAAGGAGAATTAATGTCAAAAAAGAAATAGAGCACTGTTTAGGCATCATTTTCAACGTTAAAGGGACAGGCACCACAGGAAATGCTCAGGGAAAATGCTACAGCAACTGCATCCAAATTACAGGCAACCAAAAACCTACAGCTGGATTTGTGATGAAAATTGTACCTACCCCTAGTGAAAATCCTCTCTCCTTAGCTGGACAACACTGAGTAAGGCCAAAATGGGTATATTGTTAATTTGAATTATTCATTTGTGTGTGTATGTGTGTGATTTTTTTTCTATTAGACTGGTTGTAAAACCCTGCATCACTGCATAGCAGGAATAGGCCAGAGAGACAGGAATGGATTTCCCTGCACTGTTTTTGTTCCTAGGCTTTAAAAGCAGCCATGGCAATTTAAAGTCATTGTTTCAATTCTTTCATGTGGATGGGTTTTTTTCTAAAGAGCCTTTTTACAAATCTGAGATGACCTTTTTTTTTCTGGACCATGGGTAAGAATCAGAGCAGGAAAACCAAACCAGGATGAAATTCAGGGTGTTCCTGTGAGCTTCAGCAGTTTCCCTTGAACTCAGAGTTTTTCAGGCTCCTCTCCTCTGGTGTCAGATCACTGTCTGCATTGTACTCAAGTCCACTCATGTTTTCATGATCCAAAGCAACAGCTCTTGTTTCCCTTTCTCAGAGGATCTATTCCTTGGTCTGATATTCTCAGAAATTTAACTTTTATACACCTGCCTTATTTCCCACTGCTTTCTCATCTCTCTGCGCCATTTCCTGTTGCACAGCCTCTGTGCCATATGTGTTTATCATTGAAGAGGGATCATGAGCTCCCCTGAGAAAGGCAGAATCTTTTTGAGTCTCAGGTGGTGTCACTTGAAATGCCCTGAGTGTCTTCCTTCACTCCAGCTCCCAATTCAGGAATGTTCTTGCCCTCTGTATGCAAGTTTGTCACATCTGCCAGCTCCACGTGGTGGTCTGGAATATCCTAAAGCATCTCAGACATTGCTGGATTCCCACCTGTGATGGTTCCACTAAGCTTTGATCCTTCTTTGAGCAAAGAGACATCATTTAACCATGAACACCCTGGGGTAAGTCTCTACATTAGGGGCTGAATCCTGTCTGAAATGTCTTGTCAAGCGCACTGATGTGGAGAACTATTCCCTGCTTTAGCTTGGATTTTGTATGAGATCTTGGGTAAATCCTTCAAATCTTGGTGCTTCATCTGTCAAATGGGACATCATAGAGCTCTACCTCCCTGTGCTGAATGTAGGTGAGCAGAGGCCTCACTGCAAGGCCTTCAGGGTTCATTCCTAAAGGAATCTGGGGGATTGTTTCTTGTGCTGTGTCATTCAAGACACAGGGACTTGACTCCTTGATGGTGCTGACTTTGGCCTGTGCATCACTCATGGCTTCCCTAGGGCAGGGAGGTTTGGAGAGAATCCCAATCCGTGCCAGTCTGACTCGTTGTGGGCAGATGGGATACAGAGCTGCAGCCACAAGGCTTCCAGCCCCACAGGAGCTGATTTGCTCCTGGCTCGAGAATGCCTACAGAGATGTGGTTGTGCATGGTGGGGGTGTTCCACTCCCAAGACTGAGAACAGAGTGGGAAGAGTGGGAGTGGGCTTTTTTTGAAGTGACTTCAGTGTTTACCCAACCTCATCCCTATGATAAACAAACCTTGGGAGGGAGTTGAAACCTACTCGTGCTCCACAAAGGTTTTGTCAGTTACCACGTGCAAGAGTCAGAATCAAAATAAACAATTACTGCTCATGTGCGCCAACTTTTCAGGACTTTTTGTTTCAGTTATAATTGAAGAGGTCTCTATAGTTGCTTAGAAATAAGGCCTGGAGAAGGTGGGAGATAAAACAGGGACAGTTCATCCCACAGTCTGTGAGAGTTGTAAATTGTATGAAGATGTCACAGGCTAGAAGTCACAGGGAAAGTTGGGAATGGGAAACTTGTGGTCAAGATGACAAAAATGCTGTGTCATTGAGGTCTGTGTGAAAGAGTCAGGGAATAATTTCTGTGGCAACACAGCAAGAAGAGTGATATAAAAGTCTTTACATTACTCCATGGTTCCTGCTGACATCCACCTACAGATCTCCCCCCTTACACCCAGGTCCAGATCCTGCTCATCACCAGGGTGCCAAAATTCACATTCAACACAAGACTTGTGAACTTTTAAACAACAGGAAAAAATATATCAAAATGCCCAGAGATCCTTCCCTCAGATCTTGGTGCAGATGAAGAGCCAATGAGCTGTTCTGTACGGGGGGGACTCATCCCGCCTGACTGCCGGTGCTCCTTGGCAAGGGATGGAGTCAGACACCTTAGGAGCATGAGTCAACCCCTCCCTGTCCCACACACGGGTGTCAGGACAGGCTGAATCACTTTCTGGGGGTGTCTGCCTCTCTCTGCTGGCTGGAGGAGACGTTCAGATGACAGTCAGCAGCCCGGGTGCCGTGCGAGTGACTCAACTCTCTGAGCCAGCTCCGTGCAATTTGCAGCAAAGGCTGTGATTAGTGGAGGGTTCTGCCCTGAAAACATTAGGTAAAGCCTTTATGTGCAAACTGGGGGATTGTTTAGGGTGTATTTTATTCCCCTCTCTTTTCTAGAATAAATGAGCCCAACAGAAACATTTTTAATCCAGGGTGACACATCTGTCTCCTGTGGGTTGGTGCTGCTTGAGTTTCCCTGTACAGGTACAGCTAATGCTGTACAAGTTTCTAGTAAAACAGCGCTAAAATAAGGCAATAAATGACATATTTTTTCCCTGCTAATAATTTAAAGTTTTTAAACTGAATAACCAAGAGACAGTGCAACAAACAGTACTTACACACATAACAAAACTTTGTGGCATGACTCATCCTTCCAAAACTGTTAATAAAGTCTACCAAAAATGTAACTCATCTAAATAGGTAAAAAATGAATCTAATCTACATCTGCTTGAGTATGAGGCTGCTCATACTTAGAAGTTTCCATCCATTATGGGGAGAGACTGAGGGAGCTGGGCCTGTTCAGTCTGGAGAAGACTGAGAGGGGCTCTCAATAATCCATATAAATACCTCCAAGGGGTGTCAGACTCTTTGCAGAGGTTCCCACTGACAGGGTGAGGAGCAGTGGCCATAAAATAAACCACAAGAAGTTCCACCTCAGCTTGAGAGAGAACTTCTTTACACTGAGGGAGGCAGAGCACTGGAACAGCTGCCCAGGGAGAGCGTGGAGTTCCCTCTCTGGAGACATTCCAAACCCACCTGGATGTGTTCCTGGGCCACCTGCTCCAGGTGATCCTACCTTGGCAGAGTGATTGGAAGATCTCCAGGGCTTCCTTCCAACTCCAACCATTCTGTGAGTCTGTGGCTGGAATCCCCAAGTCCTACGTGCAAATGTTTCTTAGAGAGGACTTAGAACTCAGGGGAAACTGTGATTTTCTTAAATCTGGTGGCTTAAAGCTTCCCTCTTGGATAAGGCCACTGCTCTCGCTGCTTTGCTGTTAGTTGTTTTTAAAAACTCAGTCTGAAATTCTAATGCACATTTGAGCCCAAAGACAAGGGGTTTAGAGGGAAACTCAAGAGCTGATGAAAACGTGTAGTTTTGGTGGACTTTGCAGGCTGTGAGAATTCCAATGAGGGCAGAGCTGGAGTCTGCCATCCTTCCTGGAGTTCTTCTCCATCATCTCTCCTCCAGACATGGATAGGTTGGAAGGAGGGAAACCTGACCCTGCCACACTGTGGGGTGGGCTCCTCAAAACCAAGATCAATTCTGTAGAGTGAGGTCTGAGGAGTCAGTGGACCTTTTTTGCATTCCCAAGGAAGCCAGGCCCCCATGAGCAGAGAGAAAAGAAAATAGGAGAAGAAAAAATTTAGGTTTTTTGGGCATTTTACCTTTTTAATTCTGAGCAGCTGCAGAAAGATGTTCCTTGGATTTTGTTAAAGAAGTAAAAGCCAAATAAGACCTGGACCTATCACTCAGTTACACATCAGAGATGGAGGGGCATTTCTCATTGTTTTGCTTGGAACCATTAGCAGTTTTTCCTTTGGACTTTTATGTGATGTTCCCAGATAAATCTTTGACTAAGGCCCAATCCAACCATAGCTACTAAATTACTGAGCTTCCCAATATGAATTTTGGTCCATCATCTGTTTTCTCACCTGCAGAATAGTTGTCCAGTGAGCAGCAGTGGGGGCAAAAGAATAAGATGCCAGCAGCTCTTTCTTTTCCCAGGAATCTCTCATTTAATTTTTTATTGTGATGCTTTGCTCCATGAGTCATTCAATCTACCCTTGTGATAATGGAATTATATTTTTAAAGCCTCTCAAGTGTGGTGAGGCCACTATTTTATCTTCTGGAGGAAATAAATTGTTGAAGTGTTGGTTGGGATGGAGAATAAGACCAGGTCCCTTTGTGGAATATCATGAGGTGTTCTGCCCCATGTCAGAGTGCAGAGGATGTGTTGGGAGCTGAAGGTGACCCCATGCAGGTTGTGCTGTCCCTGCCATGACTGTGACTTGGATTTTGCTCCAGCCAGGAGACAAGACTGGAGAAGAGCTACCTCCAGTATAGGTCTTGTGTCCATCCTGGAAACAAGGCAGGGGATTTCCTGGAGAGATCTGATCCTTTTGTTTGGGACTCTTTCGAGGGTGTTGATGAGTCTTGATGCTCCCTGGATTTATATGTTTATCTGCACGGGACAAAAACCTTGTTTTTCCAAAAGACAAATGCAAATGGGGATTTCTGAGTAAGGCAGAATCAATGGGAATGTTGTTTAAATAAAAGTATTTTAGAGTTAAAAAAGAATCCATGCAGTTACAGGGAATACAGGCATCCTGCTCTTTTCATGGTGCATTCCAAGAGAGATTTCACTCTCCAAGAAAGTAACTTTCACACTTGAGCTTCTGCATTTAGATGGGATCTGGATTTCAAACTCTCAAATGTAGATCCAGTCAGGATGAGCACAGAGGCTGTTCCCCACTGGAACAGCTGGGGTGGGGTGGCCGATCCAGTGGCTCAGGAAGATCAGGACAAGGAGTCAGAGAACTCCTGAATATGGCACCATTTCCAATTCCCACACTGATATCTCTGTATTTCTCTCCTCCAGACTGTAAGGACAACCTGACGTGAGTTGAACCTTCAGGCTCCCGAGCCTGCCCCAGATGCAATAATTTAGTGAGCAGATGATGTATTCCACCAAAGCTCCTGTCTAACTCAGTGGATCTGTGTGTCTTCCGGCAGGTGTGTCCTCTGTGGCCTCCCTGATGTCCCTGGCTTGGGTGCTAGCCTCCTATCACAAGCTTCTTCGGGACTCTAGGGACGACAAGAAGAGTATGAGCTACAGAGGGGCCCTCATCCATCTCTTCTGGCGCCTCTTCACCATCTCATCCCGAGTTATTTCTTTTGCTCTCTTTGCTTCCATCTTCCAGCTCTACTTTGGGATCTTTGTAGTGGTCCATTGGTGTGCCATGGCTTTCTGGATCATCCATGGTGGGACAGATTTCTGCATGTCTAAGTGGGAGGAGATCCTCTTCAACATGGTGGTAGGGATTGTGTACATTTTCTGCTGGTTTAATGTCAAGGAAGGGCGGACTCGATACCGAATGTTTGCGTATTACACGGTGGTCCTGACGGAGAACGCGACCTTGACGCTCCTTTGGTATTTTTACAGAGATCCCGACACCACTGACTCCTATGCCGTGCCAGCACTGTGTTGTGTCTTTCTTAGCTTTGCTGCTGGGATAGCTTTGATGCTGTTATATTATGGTGTGCTGCATCCCATGGGGCCAAGAGCTAAGATCTTTGCCAGCTCCTGTTGCGCCGAGCTGCTCTGGGGCATTCCTCTGCCCCCCGATGTTGAGCCCATGGCGCCCCAAACCCCTGGGTACCGGGGGGCCCAGGCTACGCCCACCAGAGCGGTCACGGAGCAACAGGAGGAACTCACAGCTGACACTTGCTTGCCCGTTTTCCAGGTGAGAGCAATGGTACCATCTACTCCATCTGGGCGACCCTACCCCCCCGAGGGGCCTCTCATTAAGATTGACATCCCGAGAAAAAGATACCCTGCCTGGGATGCTCATTTTGTAGACAGGAGGTTAAGAAGAACTATCAACATCCTCCAATATGTCACCCCCACAGCTGTAGGTATTAGGTATAGAGATGGACCTCTCTTATATGAGTTGCTACAATATGAATCTTCACTTTAAAGCTCCTTAAAGCAAAAGTAAAAGAGGGGACCTTATTTTTGTTTACGGTAAACACAGATCATGAAACAAAACACAAACCTTCAGATAAGCTTTCTTTCTGGTTGCTGTATGTATAAAAAAAAAAAGATATTCTCTATGTTTTGTAAGTAAAAACAAAAAGAAAAACTTTTCTTTTGTTTTTTACACACAAGAAACAGTATTTCAACTTCCACACCTAGGATTCACAGGTGGAGAAGGAGGCATCTCCACATCAGTTTTATACCGTACACCAAGTGTAGAACATTATTTATGGGATTGGTGCTGATTGAAAAATAAAAAAACAAACAAACAAACCTACAACTGCCTTATGCCCTTAGGTGCTGAGTTTCATTAAGTACTGTCACCTTTCTCATGCAAAACTCTTTGATGATTATATGCCAGGAAAAAAAAACAAAAGAAAAACCAACTGTCCAACTGAAATGCCAACCTTAAAACTAAAAAAAAAAAAATTAACAACAACAAAAAGAGAGAAATGTATGAAAAAAAATTAATCCAGTTGCTCTTATTGGACTAAGCAGAAAAAACCCTCCAAATGTCTAAAGATAAGAAAGCAAAGATAAGAAAGCAAAGCCAAGACAACCCCAATGGAGTTGATTTTTTCCAACAGCTGAAAGACAAAATCAGGTCTGTAAGATAATCTGGCCAGGAATTTATAACACCATTGGGCCAAGCCTTGACCGAGTCGTGTTATAAAGATGACCCACCCACCCTGGAACCGTTTTCCTCGTGGAAATGGCCCTGTACAAAGGTGGGATTGTACCAGATCAGTGTGAAAATACAGGATCTGATCTTGTTCCCAACAACTGCTCGTGCTAAAGCCCCACTGTCTCCAGTGGAGCAAATAGAAAGAGTCTGAGCCCAGAATAAGGCCTGCCACCTTGATTTCTGGAAAACGAGAAATTATCAAAATTACAAACCAAAAAACATGATCCAAAAGTACATTTCCACATATCTAATAATTATTTCAGTAATAATAAAACTCAGCATGGTAGCAAAAAGCGAGTCAATTTAAAGGCACAATACTTGATCAGTGACTGGCAAAATAATTTGACCTACTGTATCATTTTAAGGCTGTGAAAGGCATACATGTATTATTTGTAATCTCGTGTAAGACCTGTCATGTCTCATTCAGTGCGAGCCTTAAAGTGATTGTAAAGCATCCTTCGTTCCATTTTGGGGATTTTTGGGTTTTGATTTTCTGTTTTGTTTCTGTTTTGTTTTTAAGGAAAACAAAACATGAAAAAGTCGGGATATTAAAAAAAACCACAAAAACACAAAAAGCAAACAACAACAAAAAAACAACCAACAAAAAAACCTTCTTCAAACGGTAATAACCTGTAAAACTGACTCACGTCTCGAGATGATTTGGTGCTTTTGTAATTTTTCGTTGATGTTGTTGTTGTGATTTAGCTGAGAAAACAATTCTTCGACTCGGTTACGTGTGGGGAACTGCTGATAAAAAAACAAAACTGTCTCGTGTCACCCTCTACTGTAAGTACATGGCGAGAAACAACAACCAGAGGAAATCCAAGAGCGTAGCGAGAGCGCTGTGGTTTAGCTTAGCCTTCCACCGCCGGGAGATGCTGCCACCTCCGATGCTGGCAAAGCCCAAACCGAGGGCTGTGGGGTTGTCTTGACATTTCCAAAATTAACCCGCTCGGTGTCTGAACATTCTCATCGATTCTGATTCTGTTTCTGTGCTGGAATCTCTTGGGGTTTTGTGGGGTTTTTTTTGAGTTAAATCACCGGGTTTGCGTCTATCCGACACCTTTTTTTATTTCCATTTCGAGAGTATTGCTCCTTTAAAGGAATATTCCCGTTTCAGGGCATCTTTTCAATCCCACCATCCCTCTACTTGGGAGGGGAAAAAACAACAACAACAAAATGAGATATTTTTAAGTGAATGCTGTAGTATTTTCTGTGTGTAATTGCAATTTTTTATTCCAGAAATACTGTAACTGTCTAGGGTGCAAAACTCCCATGCTGACCTATTCTGAAGAGAAGATCAGCATGGGGGGATATTTTTTAATTATGATTATGATTTTTTTTTTAATTTCAGGAATCAGTTGGTTTTTTTAATTATGATAGTATTTAAAGAAACTAGTACCAATTTTATATAACAGTTTAAAGAAGCTGAATGCTTTCTTCGCCTGAATATACCTGAAGAGAAACATTTTTTTCAATCAGTGATCCTTTGCAGTGTTCTGAGAAAACGTTGGGGTTTCTTCAGTTGTTTCATTTTGTTTTGTAAAGGAAACTTTTAACTGGTGTCTGTCCCTTTCAAGGAGGGCAGGACTCCTTCAGGCCAAACTATAGACACATGGCAAAGTTTATACAAAGCCAAATTGTCACTGGTACTGTAATTCCCAGTCAAACTCCATTTCAGGCAGATGTTTCTGGGCTCTGATTACAACCAATGTGATGGTCACATTTTCATGCAAAGGGAGGGATTTGGTCTGGTCATCCCCTATCTAACTCCCCAGTCCCTTGTTTGCTGTGCACATAAATACATATATATATGTGTGTATATATATATATACATGAACTGATATATATTTGTGAAAAGCTTTCATTTCCCTTCTCCATTGTCTTGTCTGTCTCCATTCTCCAAGCCAGTCCCTTCTCAAGTGTCCTACTAACATTTCACCCTGTTTTTCCCCTGATCAATGTGCTGTCTCCATAAAAGGAGGTAATTTGTGAAGTGAACTTGCTGTCCCCGCCTGCTGAGTCCTAAAGACACAGAGGTGCCCATCCTCCAGCTACAGGCCTGCAATTCTCCTTCCAGAACTTTCTTTTGACTTGCCTTTAATGTTAGTGTAGGCTTACATTGATCTCATTCCCCATGTGAAGGCTCCCCTTGGTCCCTGCATGAGGAGCTCTCCTCCTCACATCTACATTTCTGTGGCAAAAGCATGAGAAAGGAATGGATGGCAGACAGCCCTGCTGTTCCTCGGGGACCATTTTTCCAGGAGGTGGCATCCTCGTTTTCAAAAGCACCGTAAGAAGGTCCTGCTCCCCAAAACTCATCAACCTCCAGGTCTGGAAATGTGGTGCTGATCACTGACCCCATTGAACAGCCGGACCCTTCCCACCAGGACAGTGACAACGAGCCAAGGCACAGTCACCAGGTGCCAGGAGGAGGAGGAGACCCTCCAGTGTTGCCTCTCATGAGCAACTCCAGCCTGCCTTCCCTCAGGAACGGGATCTTACTCCACACCACCAACACCAACAGCCGTCGCCTCCGCCCCGTGCCAGGAGCGGAGGGGCAAAACACTCTGGAAGTGTCCTTACTTCTCAATGCAGTGCTAAACTTCTCACAACCAAACCAGCTTAACCAAGGGCTTGACACATCCCTGTTCCAAAGTCCTCCTCCTTCGCAGTGGCTCGTAGTGTGGATAACAACAAAGGCAGGTGCCTCCACTGCGAGTTAAGACTGTGTCATTACTTGCATAAACTTTCTGCCTCTGCTTCTCCTTTCTTTGAATGATGTCCATCAGCATCTTAATTTAGCAAAGGATTTCCAGGGAGAGCCTGTGTCATCCCTGAAGAACTATTTCTTTTTCCAGGACTTCATTACAGCCTTAACGTAAAGCACATGCTCTGCCACTATCCCCAACGTGTTCCTGGTGGACAGTTTGGGGTGGTGACCATTTCCTTTTGGGATTACCTGTGATCTTGTTGCCAAACAGCGCCTTTTGCCAAGCCAAAAGCTCAGGGTGGAAAACTACCCCAGCTCTCTATTGGTACTAATCCCAGTGCTAAGAGTCTCATCCTCTCCTCCTGTTTTATTTCTTTGCCCTTTGATTGTTTTGGTGTGCACTTTTTCAGGATGGTTAGCAACTTGTTTTGGTTTCACATTGATTTTAACTCCTCAGCTTTTCCCTGGTACCTTTTTTAATACCACATCCCACCTTCTGGCCAGAAGATACTGCATGAGGAGCTTTTCAAACTGCCATGGAGAAGGTTGAGCCTGTATTTATTCACATCACAAGATCGGTGGGCAACTTCTGTGGCACATTTGTGGTGCTGGATTCACCCTGGGATCATCTAAACCAGCCAACTGTGCCATGCCAGGGCAATGCCAAGGCACGAGGGCTCCACCATCCCGACTGTTATTGTTCAAACCTTCCCTGGCATGGTTTTGATCCACTCCAAGGAGCCCTGGGCTCAGGCACAGCTTGCCCAGGCTTTGGCATTGACCAGAGAACATCCCCACTTCCCAGTTTGGATGCAGCTGCTTCATATCAGGAGTGGAAGATTTTAGGATGGGGCCAGCACTACTCAGTTGGCTTCATGGCCAGAATGGATCCTGGAAGTGCTTGATTTCCTGATAAAGACGTAACTCCATGCCACAGAGCAGGATGCAGGACGTGGTGGAGTACATCAGCTCTGATCTGGCATTTTCCTGTTTTCTCCCTGATTCAATGGACAAGTTATTTTTTCAGTTCACTTTGTTCCTTTTGCTGAGGTTGTTTTGCAAACTGTGTCACTTTTATGGCTCAGATGTCAACCCATCCATCCCTCCATCCGTGTCAGATGGATGGCATGTTTACTGTGATAGTGTTACACATACATAGGCAGCTAATTCAGAGACAGGAATCATTCAGACCAGACCAAACCAACAGTGGAAACACAGGAATTAAAAGGTCCCTGCCCATGCCCTTGTCATGCTTTGCCACCCACACGAGGCATTTTTCATCTGCGGCAAATCCAACCTGAACTGCAGAAGAGGAGCCAATGGTGAATGATTACCAGTGCAAAGTGCAAGTGAGACACCCATTTCAAGTGTAAATATCTACATTTTTACTGTTTGGGATTGGAGCTAATTCTCTGCTTCACCCTGTCCTTTTGTGCACCTGCCAAAAATCAGCAGTCATTTGCATGTATTTTTATTTAAAGCTGACTGGATGAAACAGGGCAAAATTAATTCCAAGCTTTAGTGAATGGTCTGCTAAAATCTGGCTCACGTGAGGAGCATCACTATTGACTTTCAGAGTGCAATCACCCTCTGCTCTTCAGATATATTTTTGTACACACAAGATTCACTTCACAATTTATCCTACCCCTGGCCCTGCATGTCACACCTGTCACCCTCACACCTGCAGCATGACTAAACCTCCTGAAGAAAATGTGGTCTGAGGTTAGTCCAGCATGATTTCGTTGAAGCTCAGAGGTGCTTTGAAAAGGAAAACTTACTACTGTGCATTTGCAAAACCTTTTAGTGCCTGCTTGCTGGGCAGCTTGGGCAGGAGACAATTTGGAAGCTGCCGGAGTCAGCGGAAAATTGTGGAGACAGGCTTTCCTGGGATTTTTCCTTCTTTTACTGGGTTTGCTTTTCTCTGGGTTCTGTTCAGATCTGCAAAAGAAAACCCACCAGAAAACAAAAACCCAAATAACCATGACAAAATAAGGTCTATGCCAATCCCCACAGAAGCTGAGGTGGCTGATGTAGGACGGTAGGGATGATGTGAACTCCGTTGTGGACCCTTTGCTTGCTGGAGCTTGCATGCTGTTCTTTTGGCAGTTGTCTCAAGCCCTGGGGGCTTTGGGGATGGTGCTTTCCCAGGGTTATGATTGCTATGGTTTTATTTTTCCTTGGAGCTCAGGTGTATTCTGGTGCAGAGAATCTCAGCCTGGTTTGAACGAGGAGATTTGAGGCTATCCCAAATAGACGTGGGCAAACCTTTCACTGTGTGCAGAACGCATTTCCAGACCTTTGGGTACCGCTAGAGGTTGTTGCAATCCACTTAATTCTCCATGAGCACGTTCAGAATCGCTTCATTGCTCTGTTGTGTTTGAACTTGGGAATATCTTGGTGTGGTGACTCTTTCCTGTCGAGGTGTGATGTGAAGAAAGGGAGGAGCTTTCCTGCTGTGCTGGGTATTGCCTGTGTTCAACCCTTGTTCCTTACTTGAAGCTCAGACAGTGGGATAATGAGAAAAATGGGAAAATGAGATGACGGATCGCTGCATGTGTTCCATTGGCTCTTCGCTGATGAGGAGGGAGGCAATTGGTGACTATTAAAATAAATCTGCATAAACCATCTGGACCTCAGTGTATATTCAGACATGCACAGAACCCAATTGGAAAGTGATGTTGTTGATAAGATAATGTGGATGCCATTTCCTGTCGTATATCAAAAACCTAAAAATGAAACCAAACCAAAACCGAGCCCTGCAAAGGGAAAAAAAAATTATTTGAGAGCATAAACCTTCCTGTGCCCTCCCCATTCCTTTGGGACACATGCAGCAAGGCAACTGTTTGAAAGCCAGGCACTTTGTAATCCGCGGAGTTAATTGGATTTGTGCAATGCTGTGTTTGTCAGATGGTCTCTTACAGAGAGTGTAGAAAGTGGCCACGGTCTAAAAGTCATTGCAGATTTTTGGGTGACAGTACTCCTGGGTTTCGACCCCAGCTCTGCCACGAAGTTGCTGTGTAACCTTGGGCAAGTGATTTAACCTTTCTGTGCCTACAGTTTACCCATCTGTACATGGGTATAATAATATTTACCTACCTCACAGGGGTGTTGTGAGGCTTAAGTTAACGTGTGTGAGAGGTGCTGGAAGTGCGCCGCGAAAATTTCATTCTTGCTGGGTTTGTGCTGTTGTGGGGGATGAGCGGTGCAGGGGTGGGTTACAACATGCAGGAGGAAAAACTGCTGGTGCATGTCTTGAGATAGTGATTTGAAGTCTTTTCCTCTCCCCAAAAGCAAGGAACGGAGAAAATTGTTGTGCGCCAACTGAACAGCCTTGCTTTCCTGATCAAATGTTAACAGCACTATTTGCAATATTATTTTCTTACACAACAGGTGACCTTTCCCTTTTCCTTGCTGTTTCTGAAAACTTGAAACTAAAGATGACAAAAGTATTTCTGAACCGAACAGATTACTGATGAATACTTGAATTTCTTTAAAAGTTGCTCTCATCAGCCACGGTTAAATGTGCACTAATCTTTCAGTCATCAGCTTCCATCTGAATACAGTGAAAAATTTGCTCACGCTGTTTTGGAATAGCCTGGACCTTATTTGGGAGGCTGGTATTGCTGAGGACTCTTGTAGGCATGGGAAAACTAGTGTCTCAACTGATAAACACGTGAAAAAATATCTTTTTTTTTCTTTCTGTTTTTGCCTTTTAAGTTCCTTGACTGCCTAAGACAGCACAATAATTGCAGTTTACTTGGTTGTACAGTAGCTTTTAAATTTTTTTTTTAGTTTTTGAACTGTTTCCTTACGTGAAGGGCGAAGGTGGGATGTGAAAGGATAAAATAGACCCAACGCTGCTCCCGTGCAACTCTTCCCGAAGTCCCTGCTTTCCTGGAGAAAAAAACCTGTGCCACATCTAGAGAGACCAGATCAGGCTGCCTTCACCATCCTCCTGCAGGCAAAACTTCCCTTGCCACCTGTGGGAGTTTTGGCTGTTGGTTCTGTGTCCCATCGAGGTGGATTCATCCCTGGTTGAGCCCCAAGCCACTCGGGGAAAAGCCAGGATAAATTTCTTTAGAACAAGGGAAGGGATCTAGTTGATTGCTCCAAATGTCACCACTGGTCAGATAATTCAGAAAGGAAAAACATGTGATAGAAAGCCTGATGTTTAGGGGTGTTTTTTTGGTGTTTTGATTGTCTAAGTGTCCTGACCATTATAATATGATGTCTCTTGTGGGATTGCAGTGCCAGGCAGGACTCCCTGCTCCCTTTTAGAGAAGCTTTGTGAAGTCTGCTCATGCACTCCTTACTCAGGCAAAACTCCTGGGTTTTGTTGTTGGGTCTCCTTTTCTGTCCTGAGTAAGGACTGTTTGGGGTCACTGTGGGGTGTTTCAGGTGGCCATTGTCTTCTCTAGCCCAAGACTTGCCTTGCATGAAGCAAGAAGGAAGTTCTGGCTTGGTCTGCCACATACCTTCCCTGTCCTTTCTCTGTATCCACCATGGGGAGGGAGTTCACAATCTTCTGGCTACAGGGGCCAGGCTCTTCCACCTGAATTTCCAGGCAGCTGCACATCTTCCTGCTGGGGCAGAGCAAATTTAGAAGCCCCCACTTCTGCAGATGGGCCGTCACTCATCTGCATTGGCTTTGGGTCTGCTCCTTCCCCGTCCTTCTCCCCAGCTGTTTCTTTTCCCTTTTTTAAGCACTCAGCTTGGTGCTTTTGGTTTCTTTTTCCTTTTTCTGTTCCAAAAAAAAAAAAAAAAAAAAAAGAAAAAAAAAAAAGATTGAAGTTGGGAAAAAAACAGCAATGTAACTCCTTCGGTGCTATGCTAACTGCTTTGTTTGACCCAACCAAATGCTGGCCAACAAATGGATATTCCCTCTTTGTCCTAAAAAAGCACCACACATCTGTGTCTTGAACAGGGATGGACTGAGAGGGCTGAGAGAGGGCAAGTGTGGTTTTGAAAGCAATTAAAGTCTCATGTGTAAGGCAAAAAGATGTAGATGCAGACTGCTTTCAAAGCTCGTTGTCGCCCACCTCGTGGAATTAAATAGGATATAGCCTATAAGGTAATGAGGGCATTATATATATATATATATTAAAAAAAAAAGACAGAAAGTTCACATTATTGATAAAGCACCCTTTAATTCTCCTGAAATTGCACTGTTTAACAAGGAAACCACCTGGCTGTGCTTGCACCCAGTTGTTTTGGTATGACCCACTTCAGCAGCGAGAGTAAAACAGCAGGAAGAGAGAGAATTCCTCCTACTATATATTGAGCCTGAAGTAGAGTGTGTGCCTATGAATTTTCAGGATTAAAGGGATTAATCAACATGTATGTCTGAGTCTATATCCCCAGTCCCATGGAAATATAGGTGAGCATACATGCCACGTTACTGCAGCAGTATATATGTTTTAATATATATGAACACATTGTAAATTCCAAAGGGCTTTTTCGAGATGAGGAAGGTCATTCCTGGTGAGAGGTGCTAGCAATTTGGGATTTGCAAGCAAGGTTGAAATAAACATTCCTTGCAGGGGCTTTTTCTTTTGTTTTTAAATGAAAAGACCATCAGAAGCTTAAGGTCATGAGGAAATGCTATCCCACCTGATCTTCCACTTCTTAAGAAATCTGGAAGCCAAAATCAGACCAAACATGAGGGCCAA
Organism: Argya squamiceps; assembly: GCA_037834095.1. Lineage (NCBI taxonomy): Eukaryota > Metazoa > Chordata > Aves > Passeriformes > Leiothrichidae > Argya > Argya squamiceps. The sequence goes on from JBBMKD010000145.1 coordinate 110,040,694, forward strand.
ACGCAGCATCAGGATGAATCAGTAGAGCTCCACTGATGGCCAGGTGCCTCCTTACACTATCTATGCTAAAACCAGTAATTTCTACCGGTGCTGGGGAGCCCAAACAGGGCCCTATTGGTCTTTTTCTTCAACTGTGACAACAGATTTTATGTTTGAGCTTGTAGAGTTTGTCAAAACACAGGCAAAACTTGGGCAAAAGCAGGAGTATCTTTGCAAGAGGAGCCATCTGACTGTAGCCTGCCCCTGATCTCTATGGGGGCTTTGTAGTCCCTGGTTTTAGCTGAGGAAGAGATGGTTTCTCCTTTCACCACTATCAGCACTGCAATGAGAAAAGCCCTGTCAACACACGCAGCAGAAGGGCCCCTCCTTTTCAGGGAGTAAACCCTCCAAATCTGATTTCAAGCCCTTAAAATTCAAATGCCAAATGCCACTCGAAGGGAATGATTATTGTTTTGCCTCCAGATGTCATTCCCGTTCATCAGTCACAAGGACAAGCAGCTCATATTTTCCTTTCTAGCTGTATTTACCAATAAAACTCCCTGCCAGTGCCAGAACCTCCTCCCCTCAGCCCCAGCTGAACGCCACCTGCATGCCGCCCCCGCCTTTCCTCCCCTTCTTCCACTCTAAAAGCAAACACTGTTCCTTCCTAACTAGGGAAGATCCAGGACAAATGCCAGCTGATTACACCTGCAATCTGTTCATTTGAGGGGTTGGTTTCAGTTTCTGAGGGCACGTGAGTACACACAGGGACACGCGCCCGCAGGAATTCCAGTAGCCTGAAATTCCTTCAGGAACTGACTTCAGCTGGGTGATTTTTGGGGTCGTCCCATTCAGGGCCAAGAGTTGGACTTCCATGATCCTTGTTTCCAACTCAGGATATTCTGTGATTCTATGAGCTGAGGCTGTGGGAGAAACTACAAAGTGCTCCCCAAGCAACCCCCTCAAATTGCTTCAGTTTCACACCATTCCCATGTAACCTGTTTTTTCTCAATAATCATTGAAATCTTGGTCTCAGCCAACAAATTCATGATGGATAAGTAGCAGGGGAAGTGGATTGGTTTGCACTTATCCATAGACTTCCCAGAACTATTCGAGCAATTAAACAAGCCTTAAATTGGATGTAATTGCAGTCATTTGGAGGAGAGCTGTGATGCATGTTTTCTGAAGGAGGGTTTAAATAGGTATCACAGCCAAATCTCTTTGTCTCCCATCTTTTCTGTGTAGGGAGAGTGAGAGTGAAGAGATTTTTACCTTGAATATCAGTTTTCCATTAGCTACAAAATATGTCCCCTCCCAAAATGGATCTAGAACTTCAGGGGGTTTCTGTGGAAAATATTTTCCTATCAGAAAAAAAAAATGGTTCTGGCTACTATTTCTTTTCTGCAAACTTTTACCATTCCAGCCTTTTGTTCTAATGAGGAATGAGAATTAGTTTTAAAAGTGTTTTATTTACTCAGGGAAGGACTATTTCACATCTCGGTTTGGTGACTCCTGTCACTGGGCCAAGTTTGGACCATTCCATAAATCTGCTGTGGCCACCCACTATGAAAACAGTATGAGATAACAGGTGGGGTGAGGTTCTTGCCTGATTTTCTGTGTGTTCCTTGTTCCAGACTCATAGGGATGTGCTTGGGAATCTGACAGCATGCTCCACGGTGGAGCTGTTCCCCTAAAACCAGGATTATCACAGGAAGGCTGTATATTTTGGAGGCTTTGAATGACTTTCTGATTGCAAGGAAATGCCCTTCCTGTGGTGTGAATATTTTTTTAATTTATTTTGAAAATCACAGTGTCTGAAGACTCACGTTCTCTCTCCATCTCTGCCATGGGCTGTTGGTTGGGAAAGCCAAGAGGATTTCAGGGTTGTAAGATATTCCCTGGTGCCACTGGCCTGTTTTCCAGGGCATTTGATATGGGAATGGTCAGTCCATTGCCACCTGCACCCCTGGATCTCTGCCACGCTTAACCCAGGTGTGCATTTAAAGATCTTTGTCAATCCTACTTCTTGCAAATCTCTTCTGATTGAAGGGAATCCTAAAAGTCCATGGAAACCTCTTAAATGAGCTGTCATCCTAGGAGTGTTTTTGATTAGTGAATTTTGATAGTACCGGAAAATTGGCACAGCCACAGAGAATAGCACAATTTAAATACTTCTATTGCAGAAGTGCCAGTTTTCCCATAAACATTGAAATTCGACTAATCACTACTGGAACTCATTAACACTCAAAACCTGGAAAACACTCTAGCACTTGATTCCTCAAATAAACCTTATTCAAGGAGAAAAAATTCCACAATCACTACAAAGTGGTAAAAATAAGTTGTTAGGGCTTAACCCAGGAGTTTTGGGGGGGTTTTGCTCCATGTTTCATCTGTAAACTGGGAGGGATAAACATTCCCTCATAAGAGTGATGGCAGGATTATTTAGACAATGTTGGTGATGTGCTTCCAGACTTCAATATCAAAAATGTTGTGGTACCATGATGGTAGTGGGCAGAGCAGGACAAATCCATCATGTCACCTTCCTTTTCTCCCCATTTGGCTCAGCAGACACAAACAGGCAGATTGTTCTGAAATGTCACAGTAAGATTTTGGGAAGCACTTTTCTCCATCCTCTGAAATGCCCCTCTCTCCCTGTGGAAGGCATCCAGGGAAGTCAACTGAGAAACCAAGGATTTAGCACAGTCCTGTTGGGCCATGGAGTTGTTGAGAGCAGAGGTGGAAAGAGCACATGGATCCTCAGGTGCATTCCTAAGAGTTCATGCCACAGGCATTCCTGTGTCTTATTCTCCTTCCCTAAATCCTATCTGGCTGAAAATATTCCAAACAAAAATTCTGCTCATCCCAGACCCTCTCAATCAGGTGCATCAGGCAGGAAAAATGGCCTAAGCTTTCCTAGTAAAAAGTACATTTTTTTTGTTAACTAAGCTTGAAACTTGGTCATGCCCATGCCTTGAATTTGCCTTATGAACCAAACTCAGCCCATTCCAAACCCAGGTCCTTCATCCAAAGTTGTCCTTCCAATGCCGTTCCAACCCAGCGTGGCTTACAGGTGAAGATGCCCATCCATCCAAGTCAGGATCAAGGAATTTCGGTTCATCTGGGAGAGGCTGGCTCCTTCCTAGGTAATTTCTACACCTGAGCCAGCCTTCCTGGGATTCTAAAAAAACTGGGGTCCAAATTAGATGCCCAAAATGAATGAACAAGGAAAACTACATCAAGTCCCGCCACAGGCAACTCTATTTGTCCCCCACAGCGGCGTCCCAACACCATTCCTGGCTTCTGCCAGCACGCCACACACACACTGCTTGGGTGACAGGGGGCTGCCACCAATCCCTGCTCTGAGCTGGCCAGAAGTGGCTGGGGGCAGTCCTGCCCCTTCTCTCTGTCCAGCCAAATTTCCACCAAACTCGTCGGCGTTGTCCTTGACTTGGCTGACAGCGGGGGCAGGCTGCCTGTCAGCAGCTGTCTGGAGAGCTCGGGATTTTCGGGTGGGATGGGCTGACAGGTGTCAACACGATGCAAAACCTGTGCTCTTAACTTGGCATAGAGTGCCTGCGAGTCTCTTCTTTCTCTTTTTCCATCACCAAGCAATGACCTTACGCACGGGGAGCCCGTTGGGGATGGGCAGTGTCAGCAGCAACTTCTCGTTTTGCAGGAGGGCTCTGAGGATGTGCTCTGGCTTATTCCCAGCTCTTCCTCTGTTTTCTACATCTTGTAGGGCAATGTGCTTAAGCATGAGCAGAAGAAATAGAGCAAGGGCCAACACAAAAGTTTAGCACAGCAGAAATGTTGATTAAGGAGAGAATGAGAGGCACGGGCTAAGATCTCAGAAAACCAGACGGGTGCAGGTTTCATCTCTGCCTCAGGCTGGCAAAACTTCTGCTAACCCATCAAAATTGTTGCCTGTGTCCAGGACAATTTATTCTCTGGGCTCCCGGGGTGTGACAGATTGAGATATTCAGGGCAGGGCTCTGCAGAGGGATGAGATCAGACTCGCTGAGCACCTTCGACTTCCCCTGGTTTAGTGGGAGCTGAAGGGATCCAGCACATCCCGGGAGGCAGCCCACAACAGGCTGTGCTGTCTTGGTGTTAGATTATTCCCTGAGCCCTCAAAGTTCAATCCTGCTTTTCTTCCATTGGTGCAGGCGTGTTGGACACGACACAAAAATGCTGTTTGAATTTAGGAAGGCTGTTAAAAAGTGTCCAAAGTGCTACATAAGAGCTCGCAAAATCAACGTGCCCCTTAAAAGACCAAACTCTGGTCTCGATTTCACCATCAGCCACCCTGAGTAAACCCCAGTATTTTTTTTTTCTGGGAAAACTCTGGTTTTTTCTGTCATCAGCGAGGCCAGAATTCGGCCTGGCCCCACCTGCCCTCATTAACTCCACCAAGCTCTTTATTTTTGTTGATGATGGCTATGTTAGGGCAGCAACATTTCAACTCTCAAAGCCTCGTGGTGCCTTTCCTTGTGGTGCTCACCCTTCACAGGACTTCAGTCAAGGCAACCACTTGCATCCAGCAGCAACGCCAGTACTTTTCCTCTGTATTAGGTGCCAGTGCAGTAACAAGACTTTAATGTATACTTATATAAATATAGATAGATAGATATATTGCTATAGTTATAATTATATATATATAATTGAGGTTCTGATGCCGCTGTCTGGGGAATGGACCATTCCTCTGCAGGATTAACACTGCTCGAGTGAAACCAACAGCTCAACGTCCTGTAAAACATTACAACCTTGGCAAGGAGCTTCTCTTCCCCATGATTTTTTTTTTTTTTTGGTTTTTTTTCCAGCTTCCTTCTCCCCTCCCAACTCCCAGAAACGCTCTCAGTGAAAGATGCTGTTTCACATCATAAAAATTCCTGAAAATTTCTCCAGATCTCCCCAGTGGATGCTGCCAGGCCACATCTTCCTCCTAACATGGGATGGGGGACGTCTCCCCTTGCCGTGGAAGGAGGACGATGAGGTCAGTGGGGCAGAATCCGAGGGGATCATCCCAGGGCAGCATCCTTGCCTTTCCTCTGCACCTTTTGGCAAGTGGTGTTATTCCCCCGCCCCGAGCAAAACCATCTTCTTGTCAAGCCTCTCCCCCTCAGCTGCCCCAGCATTTTAGTATGTTTTTTTTTTCCTCTTTGGATGCTCGGTTTTCCGTGCTGCTCCAAGCAAGCTGCTGCCCCAGCCCTGGCTGGCAGGCAGGAGGGAAGCTGGTAAAGGCTTTGCTCACACAAGCAGTTCTGCCTGACTTCAGGGGGGAGAGGTTTTTTTTTGTCAAAGGACTGCTGTGTTGGGTCAATCATCCCCTTTTATTGTTACCTTTGAAGTATTGCTGAAACTAGAGAGAGATGATAGAACAGATGCGAAGTTATCTTTTTCCTAAAGGGAACAACACCAATAATACTGTAAAAGGTGCTAGAATCAAACCTCATTTTATATACTTTGGTTCTTAGAGATTAAAAAAAAGAAATAAATAAAACACACAGTATTCTTCCTGTGCAGCCTTACTGTAGATTGTTATAACCAACTCATTATCCAAAAGACAAAAAAAAAGCGAAAAGGTTAAAAAAGGACAAAAATGAAGTGATCCTGTATAAAGTGTAACAAATATGACTTTCCTATATAAATGTAAATGATCAGACATATATTGAAATGCACTTGAGACAGGCAGCAAGCATGAAAAGCTTTTGAAGTATCTTTTTTAATGTACAACACCTGTCTTTTTTCATTTGGCTGGTGCAAGAGGGAATCTGCCAAGTTTCTTTTATTTCCTTTTCATTCCGTTTGTGGTTTTTGGAAAAGGACAGAGGGTTGGAAAGGGGGTGGGAGGTTTAGCTGGGACAGAAACCTGGAATATTCATCTCAATTTTGTTTGTTTTGTTTCATTGTTAGTTTACAATGTTGGTGGCAGTGTTTGGCCTCACACCTCATTTCTCAAACGCTTTTGAAAGCGTTGCTGCCTGCCCCAGGTTCTGAGCATAACTCTTACCTCAAGAACACTTTTTAAAAAAATGAAAAAGTCAATTGTTTTTTCCCATCTCTGGAAAATTAATGTAAACAAATGACAACAAAGCGAAAAAAAATAATTAAAAAAGCAAACAACCAGCAGTGATGAAGGAATGAAAATTAAAAAGAGAAAGAAGTCAAAGCAGAGGTTTGGTGATCAAACCGAGCCATTCTGGTGCTTTTCCCCTTTTTGTGTTGCTAATGATCAAAATTACATGAGATGGGCTTAGACAAGTCTGTGGTCTTAGGATGTAGCAAAAAATGTATTTAAAAAGAATACAAATTTGCATGGAACAAACTCTGATGGAACCTTTAAAGAATGGCTGTTTCAGTGTCAGACGTTCAATGTTAGCATGTGTGTGTGCTGTAAATACCTTTTCATGTGTGACATGTACAGTTGACTGAGGAAAAAAAAAAAGTATGGAACCGAACAAAAAAAAGAATAATAATCAAATGCTATTTTATCAGATGATGCACTTTTTCACCTTGATGAGAAGCCACTGTTCACAACTATGCAATCTTCCAGTTTCTCTCTCTATCTCCTCTCTCCAACCTCAAATTTCCCAACTATTTTCCATAGCCTAAACCGTTTTTTCTTTTGTACAAAGAAACACAAAAAGATCCAAACTCTTGTTCAAGGTGAGAGTGCTACTGTGACTTTTCTCAAACAATAAGAGCTAACAAACAGACAAACAAAAGGGGTTTGGTTTTGTTTTTAAGAAAAAGGAGGTTCGGACATGACCCTCTTTATGTTCTCTAAGTGAATCAATGTTTTCTACATGTGCCAGGCTTCTGTTGACTGTTTTTTGGGTTTGGTTTTCTTTCTTGATTCATTTCTCTCTCTTGGGTTTTATAATTCATTTTTTTAAAATTATTTGGCTCCTTATGTTTTTTTCTTTGTTCGTATCTTTCTTTTAATTCTGGTTTTGTATCGTAGGTATTGGGGATGTGAAGATGAAGGTGAAATTTGGCTTAACTCCAAGTGTTTTAGTACCATGTGTGTGCTATATGTACATAGTTTTCTACATAGAAAATTTTACGCGCTTTTTAAGGCACTTTACGACTTGTATGTACAAAGTTGTCTATATAGAAAATGTAGTGAGTGTCCCCCCCCGAGCCTCAAAGAAGAGCCTTTTTGATTCCATGACTTTAAAGGAGTTCAGGTGTTTGAGTATCTCACGTGCGTGCGTGTGTGTGTGTGTATTATATACTATATTATATATTATAGAAATATATAATAGCCTATGTCCACGTGAGGATGTGTATAATATAGACACACATCCAAACCCAGGATCACACCCATCCACACCATCCAAACCCAGGATTGCACCCATCCACACCATCCAAACAGAGGTCTTGTAGTTCTTTAGTTGTAATAAATAGCCTGGCTCTACTGGGTAAAATCCCCGCTGTCCTTGGGTGAAAGGGAGAAAATCGACCTGTTATTCATATCCTTTGGGTGAAAGGGAGAAAATTGACCTGTTATTCATATTCTTTGGGTGAAAGGGAGAAAATCGACCTGTAATTCATATTCCTGGGTTGAGTGGGGGAGGGATTCAGTCTTTATAACTTTTCTTTCCCCACCTCACGGAGAGAGCATTGGTGAGGAGATGGGGTGGTCCAGTAATGAGCTCAGGAAACCACCAATGGAGGTGGCTCCCCTGTGTCCCCCACCCACCACAGGCTCCCCTGAGGCTCCCAGCTCGTCCCTCCCACCTCTCTGTGCCTGTCACATGGGGGTTTGCCAATGCTTTGACCAAGCCTTTAAGCACTTTGCACTCGTGGTCCTCCTGGGCACGTCCCTCTCCGTGCCAACGGGAGGCAATTCCAGGCCAGTTCACAGTGAGTTCTTCACCTGCCTGCCCCTTGTCCTCCAGCTCTCTTCTGTTCAGGAAGCTCACTGCTCCTTCCTTTGAGCTTCATCACCTCGTTTTTGTCTTCTGGCTGTGCTTCTGCCTTCCTTCCACTCAAGGCTTCCCTGTCCTTGGGTGTCATGGCCCACCGTGGTGACACTCTTCAAATTCCTTGATGGGATTCTCCCCAGCCACAGCTTGGCTGAGGGCAAAATCCTGGATTGCTGCTGTCAGCTCACTCTTATCCCTTAAACTGCACACAGACCCCATGGTCTGGCTCCTTATGGATGCCTTCCAGCTTGAGATATTCAATTATTCTGTGACCTTGAATTTTTTGGGGTGGGACAGATAAAATCCCATTTCCCACTCATTGGACACTTAACTTAGTGAAGCTCTTCCAAATGACCAAGGAACAGCTGTAGATACAGAAAGGGCCCTTTCTGAAGCTGGCAAAAGTGGGGAGGATGAAGAGAATGGATTTGTGGCATCTCTTCCATGTATCAGTGGGAGCACAAGTGTCCACATCATTCTGTGGTACCAGGGGTGCTTCTTCTAGCCAATCTTTCTGCATTTGGATCCTCACCAAGAATTTCATGTGAGTCTTCCTGCTTAAGTCACAGTCACATTTACCTGAAAACAGCTGCAGTGGAAAAGCTAGATTCTGGATCTGCACTCTGTGTAATTGATTATTAATGATTAATTTCATGATTAATCAGTATTTTTCGAAGACAGTATTTTCCCCCTGGCTCACTTTAAGTTTGAATTTCCATCCCTGAAAATGCAGCACTGAGAGGCCACGTGGTGTCATCCTCTGCCCCAGTTTCTGCTAAAGTTTAAGGAAAGAAAATTAGGATACTTTCCTAATTGCTAAATTCAGTGAGCAGAGGAACCTAGAAGGCAAGTTTGACTCAATCTGTAATCCTGCAGCTAAAATCTTTTAAATTCATATACTCCAGTTATTAAAGGAAGTAACTTGCAAGAGCTGCTTGTTCCATGACTCACCAAGAAAATCTGTTAGGGAAAAGAAATGCATGGAAGATGCTTGGCAGTACATTTTTCCTTTCTGTGTTACCCAGCCCCTTCAAAGCAAAGCAAGGCACTCTTTAGAGTCTCAATAAAAGCACACCCATGTTTCACTTCCAAATGGCTTTTTTTTGGTGACATGAAACCCCAAATCTTTAGTAATGTCTTTGGGAAACGACAGGAGAAATTCACTTTGTGCACAAGTATAAAGCCACTTCCAGCTTCCAGAGCCTAAGACAAGGGATTTTTTGACAGATTCCCCTGGGTAAAGAGGTTTGTCCAAAGTTCCTTGGTTTTATGGGAATGGATCCAATCCTCTAATTTAGCCAGAAGATCTGGGTATCTCATGAGTTATCAAGATCCATTCCATACTCAAGGGAGACTTCCAGGTAGGGATTTTAATCCCAGTTGATTTCAGATTTGTTCTGTGGCCTTTATTTGGTTACGTTTAGGTGAGCTGAATCCCATCCAAAGGGGACAGGATTTGCCATGCTTCCAAGACACTCTCCACCATGGCTTCCCATGAGAATTTTGTACTCTGCTAATGAGCATTCAGAATTATCTCCTTCAACATAGCTCTGGAGTTGGGAATTTGGCTCTGCAGCCCCTGCCAAAGTGGCACATCCACATCAGGCATTCCCCTTGTGGGACTAAAGGTATCAGGCTGTAATTCAGTGTGGGACCCACTCAAGAAATGGGGGAATTTGATTTTCTTAAGTGCTACACACTTTCTGTGACCCTCTTCTGGTCACTGCAGGAGTTCCCAAAAAAATCTCTTGGAAATGAATGCACAATCAACAACCTTCTGTGTGTTTTCCTAAAGGAAAAGGTCACTCTCCAACAGTGACTTGTTCAATTCACACAGAGAGCTGGTAACAGTCACACTGGCTTCTCCTCCTGCTCATTTGCAATTTGTTCTGGTCAATTCTCCTCATTTCCTTTAATCCAGCCATGACATTGTAAAGGATAGGAGAATAAATCTTGCATTGACACTGTTTGCAGGAGAGCTGGGGAATCATGCTTCTTCCAGGGTGTAACTTCCTACCTTTGCAAGAAGATTAGGAGATGTTTGAGCAGCAGCCAAGGGGCTTTCTAGTCTGTAAAATCCAACTTGCTTTTGTCTGTGTTGGACACAAAGCACTGAGAGCTCCTTCCACCATGGATAATCCATGGCTCCTGAATGATATGAGGGAGCCATATCCATCCTTTGCTGCACCTCATGGATGAAGGTGGTCCAATGGCTTAGAGAACTTTTACCAACCATCCCTGTGCTGGAAACACATTGGAAGTCTTTTCCTGGATCCAGCCTGGTTCCTCTTGGATAACATTTAACCCACATCTTCTCGTATCCATCTTTCCACCCATGGAAGGAAGCACCAGGTATTCATTGTCCTGGGTTGACAGACTAAATTTCAAAGCCCGAGGTTATCCAAAATCCATACTGGGATATTATGCTGAGAATTACCCACTGAACCCCAGCCATCCAGGTGCCTTAACAAGTCTCCCTGTGGGAATGCAGAGCAAGCAGCCAGACCCCACCAGGTGCCAGCACCGGCCCCACCAGCGCCGGTCACTTCATTGGTGCCAATTTTCTTGCCACGTATCTGCTGCTGCTGCCTGAAAAGAGCAGCAGGATCCATCCCCGGGGCTGCCCTTCTGCTGAAGCCTTGTTTGGTTGGCCATCATTGACAGGTCTGAGCTGATATTCCCAAGCACATCTGTGGGATGCAGCCTCCAGCATTCCCGGGGTGTGCTGTTTCCTCTCAGCCCCCTAAAAGGAAGGGAGAACAGTTTATTTTGCTTTTGCTTATGTTCAACCCCAGTAGATTCCCCTGCTGGAGAGTCCTCCCCTCTTTGCCCTCAGGCACTACCAGTACCCCTAGATCACAGGCTATTTCTCAGAGCTGTTTTATCAACATTAAAAGTCATGAAAAATCGATGGAAAGTTTTCCCTCGGAGACGTCTGGTTTGTAGGAAATGCTTCTGATTTATTTTTCCTCCCCATTCCCCAAATGGCATCATTCCTAAATGGGCTCTAATATCAATATCAATGTTAGTAGGATCCATTGATCAAGCTGTGAATCAAAGCTCACTGCTGTGGTGGATATACAGATGTTAATGACAGTTGCGTTAAGCCAAATTTAGCAGCTGGATTCTTCAACATCCCTTTGTTTTGTATCTACCTCACTATGATTTCTTTGATTTCTTGTGATTTAGTGTTGTATACAATGTCAGAGGTGATATGTAGATAAAAATATATATATATATATACAAATATATATTTTTTGCTTTGCAATAAAGCTCAAAGCTATAACACGAATATTCATAAAATGTCATAATCTTTATTGTAATGTTTCCTTCTTAGTTGTAAAATCCTGTCTGGATCCTATTTTCCTGTACACTGGAATCGATATTGTGTTCATGAGTGAATGCTTATTATTTCTGTTCCTTTTCCATTGAAGTGATGTTTTTGAGATGTGAGATAGACACCAGAATTGTCAAACATGAATTTACTTTTTTTTCCTTTTCCCCAAACACAGCCTGTTTGTAACTGGAATCAAACAGCAAAATTGAAAGAAAATGATTTGCAGTCCTGATCTTTCAATTTTGTTTTGTCTGATCTCAACACTGAATTTGGCAGGAGGCAGAGAGGGAGCAGACAAAGAGGGGCTTTTAGGACTGATGGAGGAAAAATATGTTCTTCCCTTTCCATTTGGGTGAAGAGTGGGTCCATTCTTTGAAATAATTGGAACGTGGCTCTTCCCTGAGCCATGGGACCACATTCATTAAAGACTTGTCCATCTAATGGCAGCCACTGACCCAGAGTCACTAATCCAGGTCCTTCCTGGGGGAGTGGAGAGAGACAAAGATTTCCCCAGGACAAATCACCAAAAAATCACCAAATCACTTGGCTAAGGCACATGGGATGCATCTCCTTCAATATGGGAGGAATTGAGGATTTGAGGCTCACCTTGGATACCTCACCTTGGTGGCCTAAAGCCAAATTCCCATGGCCAGAGCACAAATATCCTGGCAAGAGAAAATCCTTTGTTTTTTGGTCATTCTGAGTCACATAGTTCCTTTTGCTCCAGCAGTGGAAGAGGTGAGGAATGTGGGAGCTCCTGGCAAAGTGAGGAAGACTTTGCCCTGTGCTCATCAGGTGGAAAATGTCCTTGGACCCTGTGACGAGCCAGGAACACCACAATGACCAACATCTGGCCCCCAAATTCTGCCTGAGCCCTGCAGTGTGCGGGGGAGAATTAGAGAGGGCTGTTGAGGTGGATGGGATCTCTCAATTGTTTATTCCCAGGAAAGCCTTTCCAGGAGCCTCACAGCTTGATCCTCCTGCCAGAAATGTGAGGACACAAAGCCCACATCCATCCAGAGCAATCCTTTTCAATGCCCCCACTGCTCCCATAGGCTGAAATTAGGAAAAAAGAAAAAAAAAAAGGCACCAAGTCCCCAGTACTGGGATTCTTAGCTTGGTTAAGAAATACTTACAGGAATCACACTTCATTGGGAGTAAAATGAGGGAAATCCTCTCCCTTTCCACCAGACTGTGGGGAATATAACATTTTCCACCACTGCTTTGTCAAAGCAAACAAAAAATTAGTGACCAGAAAGAACTGGACACAAATGGAGTATGACATATTTTTTTTAAGAGCAAGGAGAAGAATTATTGCTGAACATAAATCCAGCTGTTCCATTAGGAAATAAAAATATTTTAAAAATAAAAAATTTAGAAAGGGAAAAGGAAATAAAGAAAGAAGCAGGAAAAGAAACCCAAAGATGAATAAATCTCTGTGGAGAAAATGCTGTTGGGTTTCACTTAAAGCACAAGACAGGACTGCAAAACACAGATTTAGACTGGGTGTCACAAGACCCCTTCTGCGTAGTCTTCTCTCTAAAACTGGCACAATTGTTCAGTACAAACAGCATTTTTTTTCCTCATTCTGATCTGGTGTCTGTACAAATCTGGCTTGTTCTTTGGTTTGGTTTGATTATTTTTGTTGCCTGTTCCCACCTATTTCTATTTTTATGGTGTAGTATTTTGTCTATCTGGAATGAAATACAGGTGTGTTCATGAAGTTGTATAGCAGATGGAATTACAGGTTGGAGTTGAATTGGAAAAAGAAATAATTTAACAATGAGAAAAAATATCTATATGAAAAGTATGCTTCCAAAGTGTGTGTTTGAATTTGGGCATTTTGTCATTCCACTGAGCTTTTTGAAAGGTTTATTTTGAGATAATGAGACTTTCTGAAGTTTGAGAGGAGCTTGAGATACCAAAAAGCACAATTTATTGTTAAACTGCTATAATTTGATTGAAGGTCCATTATGGTAGTTCAATCTTTGTCTATTATAATCCCCAAATTTTGACATGAAGTACACAATCCTTTCAATCTGTTAATTTATCATCTGGCATTAGGCAGAAGGGAGAGATGCAGCTGTTTCGTTTCTGCTCAGAAATCTCATGGAATTCCTGGCCTTATTTGTTCTTTATTTGCTTCAGAAATAGGGTTGGATTTTGTACTTTGTGGTTATTGTCTTCAATCCCTGCTGTGAAGTGAAAAAGGTCTCCTTTTGACTGAGTGGCAAAGAATCTGTCCAGTAAATGGAAGAGACAGTCTGGCTTTTCTCTCATCTGCAGTGAAATGTTGTCTGGGAAGGACCAGGTCCTGGAATCACTGCTGGATCTGATGGGCCACACTCATTAATAATGTTAACGAGGTTCCTGCTGGATCCTCTCTGCCCTCCAGAGCTGCTGGATGAACTTCATGTCTGAAGCAGCATTAACGATGTCCTCAGATGCTCAGAGGGCTGGTGGTGGTTTGATGAACTGGGGGAAGTCTTCAGCATTTCTTCTTCATCTCTTTGAAGGGAGCTCAGGTTTTCTTCCCTTACTCCCACAGTTATTTCCCCTGGTGCTAATGGGATGCCTTTGGCTTTGGTCATGGAAGCATTTCCTTGTCACAGCTAGTTTGTTTGTCACTGTGGTCATATTGCAATGATTTCCTAGTGCCAGCTCTGAGGTTTTAAGTCCTTCTGGAGCATCAGCTTTGCTTTTATGAGAATCTTTCTATGTCTCTTCCATCTCTGTGGAGGAGGTTCATGCTCACTGCTGGGCTACCTGCTCCTTTCCATGTTTCAGGACTGTTTGTTTCTATAAAGATCCCTTTTGTTTTGAAAGCTGGCTTCTGTGCAAAATTTCCCTCTTATTCCACTTTGTTAAATGTGGGAAAGCTTTACCAACTTCCACAGAGCTGACCCAGCTTTTATCCTGGCCTGGAGCAGAGCATCCATCAGTGAGCAAGGTGTGCTCTTGGAGCAGGAATTGCCTCTGTGCTGCCTGTTGCACGACAGATGGGATACAGCAAGTGGATATAACAGCACTGGGAATGTCTTCTGCTGTCTCACCTACTAAAGAGAAGGTTTGGGTAAAATGTTGATCAGGTTCTGACCGTGGAGCTTTTACAGAAACCAAGACTCATTTGATTTGGATCAAGGATTTCCTGAGATCCTTTAGGCAGCAGAGCAGTGACAGAGGCTGCAGGACTCCGTTTTATTTTCTCTCTGTTATTCCTGAGGCTTGGAGGCACAAGGCCCTGCACAGAGTCAGATTTGGCTCACTCACTCCTCAGCTCAAGTCAAGAAACAAAGTTTTGTCCAAGGCATGAGGGTGAAACCTTGGTTTGAGGGTCCCTTCATGGCTGTAGGGTTGGGCAATCAGGGCATGCCCTGGCTCACATGAGGAAGGACAAACCAATGCACCATCAGAAGATCCTACAAAAGATACCAGAGCTTAAAATAGATGGGAAAAAGTGCTGCAATTTTATCCCACTGAAATTCCCCTCCAAAATACGGACCAAGCAAAGGAGGCTGAGGACAAAATGCCTGATGGGGCAACTGTGAATTATGTCCATTCTCCTGTCAGGAAAAAATAATTGTTCAAACAAGTGATGGATCATCTTGAACCTGAGGAGAACAAGCCTGCACTCACCAAAACAGTCACACCATCAACACACAGCCCTGCCTGACCTGGACTAGGTGTGCCAGGAGGAGGTGTAAGGCTGGTGGGAGCTGAAAGGATGATCTTCCTCCTCCTCAGGAGGCCTTCCCCATCTCCAAGGCTGGCTCGAGTCTGGAACATGCACCCTGAGTGACTTTTGTGAGGTGTTAATGGCACTGGCTGTGAGGACACTCAGCTCTTCCCGGTGCCAGGCCCTCTTTGGATCATTAGCTCAGCACCGATGACATCACCTGGCAGGGAATTTGGTACAGCTCTTCCTGAGCACCAGATGAGCCTTTCACTGCCCAGCCAAGTTCAGTCTTCAAGATGAGCAACCAAACTCCATCCCTGGTGGAATTGCTTGGGGGTCTCTTCCTCACCATCCCTGAGATGCAGGATGAGGGGGCTGAGTAACATCTTTGAAGTGGCAAAAACTCTAAACTTAATAAGTTTACATTATTCTCCCATTCCTGTTGGATTTCCTGTCCCTACTCACACTATTAAATTCCACAGAGCAGGATCTGGCACTCAGTTGTCAAAAGTTTTTCAGTTCTTGGCACAGTTTTGGCTGCAGTCAGTGAATATTGACCCAGAGATTCCCTCACGTGAGGTCTGGAGACAAGTCTGTCTTTAGTGGCAGATCTCTCTGGTTGTGGGAACCCTTTTGTGGAGGTTCAGGGACACTGTCACAGGGAAAAAGACCACTGTCACAGGGGAAAAGAACCACAGTCACAGTGGATTTTAATTTATTGTGGATAAAGTCACCACAAACCTTACCAGCTTTTGGTTCAATGTCATGACAAGCAACAGTGTAAAAGTCAAGAGGAGGTGATACCAGACTGAACCAGAAAACAAGTCTCTGCTAAATAAGAAAGAGCCAAGGTTTGGGGGAGAGGTCCTATCTTTTGCAAGAAATATATATTTTATTATTAAAATACCTCCCCCTTCAAACCCTGCCTCTTGTATTACCTCAGACTATGCCAGCTCCCAAAACGTGACTGGAAAGTGCTCAGAAGTGTCTAAAAATGGATTTTATCCCAGTGTTGTCACTCTATTGTGAACAAACTTTTGTGGCCCATTTCATCCTTCTGACTTGCACCCTCTTCTTATCCCCCACCAAAGCAAGAGGCTTCGACTTTTCAACGTGCCAAAGGCTTCTTATTAAATCCCAAAATACCATTCCTGCTTTCCATGGGAGCTGAGAAAATCAGAATGTTCCAGGAAGAGCCCAGATTTTTTTTGGTCCATGCCTTCCCTTTGTTATGCTGCCAGCAGAGCCTCAAGGACAGCATATGGCCTTGTTACATTTGCTTTTTAAAAAAACTACGACTCCACGGTGCTGTCTGAGTTTTAATTTTGCTGTGTTTATGTGCATTTCCCCTTGATAAGTGAGATATTTCTGCAGAATTCAGCACCTTCAGAGCTGACTGCTTTTTCCTGCAATAATTCCTCATTTTTCAGGCTAGGGGGAGTTTTTCTGGCTTTTTTTTTTTTTTTTTTATCTGGCTTCCCCCAATCCAAGACTGATTTAAAATATAATTCTTTGTTTTCTTCCCCAAATCCTTCCTCAGCTCTGATGCTCACTCTAAGAAATCAGCCTTGGACTTTCTTGAAACTCACAGCCAAGAGCACTGAAAGAATTTGCATCAAGTGAGGCCTGGGGCGGTGTTTGCAACTTGAGATTGCAAACTTCAGATTGGGTTAAAAGTCCACAGATTTGGCAAATCAGATTTGTCTGCACAACTCTCTGGATCACTTCTGTGCTGGCTCCATCAGGTCCTGTGTTCAGTGCAGTAGATTCTTTTGCAATATTAGGGGTTTTTTTCCTATAAAAATGCCTCATTTTATCAGAAAAAAACCCAAATGTATTTACATCTTCTTATGACCAGAGCAACCTCCATCAACATCAGCCAAATTTTGGTAATTCAAACAGCAGAGATCACCTGTAACCCTTTTTTTTGAGCAGCTCAGTTCCTTTCTCAGGAAAAGAAGTTCCTGGTTTGCATGAAGCAAAAAGAGTTGGAATCAATCTGGTATTAAAAACTATACCAGGGATTTAAAGAAACTATTCTGTGCTCATTTCTCATTTGATATAGTCTGGAAATATTTAAACAATGATTGAAATCTGGTTGTTTTCGCACCCCATGGCTACATTTATAATTTATTTAGCTACTTGAGGAGTTCCAGAAGATAAATCCCTTAAACCTGCAGGCTTTAGCAGCCAGATGTCCTTCTCCAGGTGTGTCCAGGCCTGGTTATCATGGTAGGATTTTTGGGATCATTGCTTTTGTAGGAACCAAGAAGAACACTGTGAGAGTACCCAGCTGTTTTTGTCCTTTGAAAGTTTCTCTTAGCAGCAACAACATAAGTTTTTAGCACATGGTTTGTTTTCTGTTCTTTTTTAAGGTACCTTTCTTCTACATTCCCATGGCAATTTGTCACCCCTGTACACCCTAAATGGGTGTGTGAGGCAAGAAAATGATTCCCTGTCATCCTCCCAGGGCAATTTTATTTCCTCCCCTTGCTCTTTATCCAGAACAGATCTCCACCAGAGCTGCAGTAGGAATCTCTCAAGTTGTAAGGTTTCTGACTTTCCCCCAGAAATAAGATTGGTCCTTGAGATTTGTGTTTGCTCCATGACATCCTGGCTGCTCTGGGAGGCAAAAAAAGGAAAAAAAAAAAGAAGTGAAAATGAATAACTTTTCAGTGAAGGTGAAATTTGACTCACCCAATTTTAGACATTTTCAGCGTGGTTGTCCCACTTGTGTAGATTAATGAATGGATGCCACATTTAGGAAGGAATGTGCCTTCCTTGGATGCAATTCCTGTCATTGTAAAGCAGCTGCCTGCACTCTGTCAGGTGAATCATGACCTAGAAATGTCTGTGCCTGTCTTGACTTTAGAAGGAGTCCAAGATACCAACTCAAACGCAGGCATCAGTCTCTGTTTGTTCAGATAATGAGGCTCCCAGTGTCCTAAGATCAAATCAATTTTTAAAGTGTGCCCTGCAGACTGCTCACCTGTCAAGGTGATCGCCTGCTTCTTCCAGTCTGTATGGGAGGAAAAGAACTTCTCACTCTTAGCACTGCGACTCAAGTTGACAATATTTAAAAGTTTGATTTCTGTAAAAGATCTCATTGGAACCTGAATGGCTTCATTAGCATCGTATTTATACAGCAGCACTTCCAAACAATCTCATTTTCATCCCAAACAACCTCATTTTCATCTTCTTCCCCAGCTCAGGGTTTCAGTAGAGAAGTGTCACCTGCTGAAAATCTTGAGTTGCTTTCAGTCTTGGTCTTCTGTCCAGATTTGGCCACAGCCAATTTTGCTCATTTTGGGAATTCAGATAAACTTGAACAACCAAGATCAGCTTGCCAAGCCCCTCCAAAGGGACACTGTAAGGTCCTGCAGCTCCTCTCCTGGATTTTTATTGCAACATCTAAAAACAATTCAGAGGCTTGAACTGCAATGTCTGGTACCTTATTTTTGAAGAAGGAATCCTTCAGTGTACCCACATCTTGCACAAAGCTGATACCTTTCCTCTGACAGAACAAGTGGCATCATTTGTTTTCACCTTCCAAAGAGATTTTAGAGGATTAACGTCAATGAGCCAGTGCTGAGACATTCCCCACGCTCCAAAATGCACAGATCCTGCTGATTTCTTTGTGAGCATCTCTCTGGAATCTGGATTCTGTTGGATGCTCCAGCAATCATTGCATGACTCAAAGAACAAGAGGTGCTCAGTTCCCAAAGCCACTGGCCTGGGCTGCACATGGGAGACCCAAATGGGAAAACAATTACAGGTGCAGTGGGATGAGAGGAACTGTGCTGACAACACCAGGGAAAAGCAGCTGTGCTATCTTGGCATGAAATGAAGGAACAAAAATTTAAGATGGCTGTTGCTCCAGTGTGGATTAATAAATTCAGGATGGGATAAGCCAGCATTAAAATGTCTTGGTACTTTAAAAAAGCTAAACTTCCACAAACGTTTAAGACTGAATATTGCTGGTAAAATCCACTTTGTCTGACTTAGATAACTAAAAGTTAACTCCCTAAACTCAAACTAGTGCTGCTCAACTTTGTCTTTGATCCTTGGAGAAGAGCACTCACCCCTCCTAGCTGAGATATCTAAAGCAGGAAAGATCAATCAGGCTCTGGAAATGCCAATTTCCTTCCACTGACTACAGAAGGAGCCAGGGGTGATCCTCTAACACAATGTAGAGATCACAGGCCGTTTTCACTACTCATGCAGCAAATTCCTTTGTGTAGGAATGAGGCAACATTCCTGCTGTCCTTCTTCCATCTGCAGTTCATCAGAGAAGTTCAGACATTAACACCAAGAGGCAAAATCGCTGTAAAAAAGTAGAGATCTTCATTGTTTCCTGGAATAACAAAGCCTACCCCTCTCAAAAAGGCCTCACAGTCTCAGATCCCAAACCTTGACGTAGTTCGACAGAAGCAACTTGGCTTATCTCATTTCCACCACTTCTTTTCCAGCTTGAAAGCTTGTGCTTTAATTGTCCAAGTATTTTCTGGAACTGGCCATAAAGTTTTCATGGAATTCCTGACTTTTCAGCCTTTTGTAGTTAGGCCTGTACTTCACTGCCTTGTTGCTCAGAGTTTGGGAGGAGCGGTGCTTTTCCTTTGACAAGGTTGCAGGGGTTTTTTGTTGAATTAGTCTGTTAAAGGGATCTTTGCTTTAGAATAATGATTATTAAAAAATGCCCCTCCTGCAGTGGTGCACCACACAACACCACAGGCCTCCACACTTGGATTCTTGGCTTACCACAGGCCTCCATGCTTGGATTGCTCTTCCACTGGCCCATCAAGCTTCCAGAGGAATGTCTTGTTAATTAAAGCCTAGGGTAGAGGAGCACTGATATAAATTACCAGAACTGTGATGAGAATGCATCTAATCCTTGATCCTTTCCTCTTTAAAGAGATGAATTCTTCCTGACCAGAGATTTTGCCAAGCTTTTTACTAGACTGCCACGAGCTCCCCTCGTGCTGGGTTAGATCCCACTGGCAGAGACAGGCTCTTCTCAAAAAGCAGGTAATGTTTAAAAATCAGGAAACTCAGGTGCAGGGGCAGGTTTGCCACAGGGAAAAGCTCCTTGGGACAAGGTGCAGGTGTGCAGTGGGAATAGAGGGATTCCTACATGGACAGAATTGGCAAGGAGGAGCTGAGGGCCAGTGGTGGAGCTGACTGCAGAAATCTGCTTGGAGGATGTGGTGTCTGACAGGACTAAAACATGGTGACTGACACAACCAAGGGCATCCCACTCTTGTGTTGTACTCCTGCTGCTTCCAAAAGTCCCTCAATTGTCCAGAATAAAATCTAAAGGGAGGCAGAGATGGAAGAACTTTGATAAAATATTTGTCCTTATCTCCTTTGAGTTCACAATGTTCATCAAACTTCCTCCAGCCTCTGGCTGGGACTGCATTTTGCTAAGGGTTGTGGATGCAATTTTCAAAATATGTTTGGTATTGTTTGTGTAAGATCTTCCTTTTAAGTAATTCTGCAGCCTTGAGTACTGCATATTCACTTACCCACCCATTTGGAATGGGGAGAGAAGTCAAAAGAGGGATTCATCCCACTTAACTTTCTCTTCCTTAAAGAGTCTGGCCTGAGTTCTTTGCATCTGTTTCCTCTACCATCAGTGGAAGGAGAGGTACCTTTGGAGAGGAATTCCACACCACTTTTCTGGGTCTAACTTTCAATAACTTGAACTCAGACAAAAAACATATTATTTACCTGAGTAATGGCAACTTTAAAAGGTAGAAATTGCAAAATCATGCACTAAAAAACCTCCTGAAACACTGTTGAGGGACAGGAACATTTCTGTTGGAAGCCTGTGTTTTTGGTGGTTATGAAGTCAGCTGGATGCCTCTTCTTGGAGCTGGGATTTAAACTGCAACATCAGATTTTCCTGGCTATTTTATGATTACTGTTTCCTTGCTTTCAGAAAAGTCAGGTTGGTTGTGAGATAAAATCAGTGTGTTTGACTAAATTAGGGAGTTACCTTGATGCTTCAGACAGAGGGTGGGATTCTTGGAACTATCCTGTGCAGAGCTAGTTGGACTTTGATGATCCTTGTAGGTCCCTGCCAACATGGGATATTCTGTGATTCTATTTCTAAAGATTCTTTAACTCAGAAAAGTCAAAGCTGGGTGCAGTGAAACCCCAGTGGATGTGGCACTTGAGGATATGGTTTAATGGTGAACATGGTACTGGGTTGATGGTTGGACTTGATGATCATAGAGGTCTTTTCCAACCAATTTCCAAGGATTGTTGCTGGGCTGCAGTCATTTCCATCTCATCCTGATCATTTAAGAGCCCCCTCCAAATGAACCTGTGGCTTGGAGTCACAGATCCTCTATGGACGATCCTTCTTTTTGAGAATTCATCCACCCAAAAAATAGATTGCTGATAACGTTAAATGCACAAACTCAAATCCCAGCTGTGGGAAGCTGAACACCACTTTGCCTGGCCAAAAAACAAAACTGTTGGGTGAGCAAGAAGCAGCAGTTTGGACAGCACAGACCCATCCAGGAGCTCGGTGGGGTGGCAGAAAGCCGTGACTCAAACACACACTCGCGTCACTCATCGAAAGGTTTTTACATTTCTTTAAACGTTGGGGTTTCGGCCAAGTTTTCATGCTTTTTATTAAGGCAAAAGTCTGTGCTTGTGAAATTGTGAACTTGATGTGTTATTTTGTATCTGTTTAAAAAAAAAAAAGAAAAATGTATTTAAAGCTAAAGAGCCGTTATTGTGCGGGGTTTTTTCTCAAACTGGTGCATACACTTTACATCAGGGACCTACTATACATAACAAAAATCAGTGCTACAGTTACTGTAAAACCAGATACACACCTTTTACTGTAATAATGACTTTTAAAACCTTGCACTGTAATGGTTGCTATTAAAAAAAAAAAGAAAAAAAACTACAAAAAAAAAAAAACCTCTTGTCAGAACTGATTTTGTATCTTTGATTATATCTGAAATTTTAGCATTTTTGTATACTTGCCATGCCAACCACATGCATCCTCCATGGTTGATTTCCAGGTTCCGTTTCCTTTCCGTCCAACCCAACACATGCATTGCTCCGTGTGGATGGGCAGGGTATGGCCGTGGGGGGAGCCACGTGGGTCCCCGCCCCGCTCTTGTTCAGGGCCGAGTAGAAGGAAAAGCAAAGACCCACCCCCAAACCATTTTGGGATGGTTTCAGATCCCGTTCCGAGTTCCAGCTGCCCCCCAACAGAACCCAGTGAGTGATTCCCGAGTCATTCCTTTTCTCCTGGCGTTGCTCTGGCCGCGGTGGCCGTCCAGCTCCATCCCACGGCAATGCATCGCGAGTAGGTAGGAAATCCAAACCAACCAGACAA
Source organism: Argya squamiceps (assembly GCA_037834095.1). NCBI lineage: Eukaryota > Metazoa > Chordata > Aves > Passeriformes > Leiothrichidae > Argya > Argya squamiceps. Next base: position 110,062,974 of record JBBMKD010000145.1, read on the forward strand.
CTTTGCAATCACTGAGTTTATAGATTAATTTTTTTTCTCTCTTTTTTTTTTTCTTTACCTTCCCCTTTCGAACATTTTTTTTTTGAACTGAGATGTACTTGGAATCACAGCATGGTGTTACAATTCTTTCTATTTTTGAATACTGATACATTCTGTGTGTAAAGTCTTGTTTCTTAGCTAAGAGAATCTTAAATGTGGAGCTGAGTTCGAACCATTTTTTTCCTTGTTGTACTGTGATTTGGGAATTATTTTGATATAATCCTTTAATTTGGTAGAAGATTTCCCACGCCTTCTCCCTCCTTCCTATCACCATTTCATATTTTTTACAAAACTGAAAAAAACAAACAAACAAAGGAACAAATAATCTTTTTTTCTCTATTTAGGCTGTGTAATGTTGTGTTGTCCAGATTCTGTATAAAAATATGTATATGATGTATCTGATATTTGGCAGTGAACGACTGCAACTTTAACCAATATAATTAACAAAGAAATGCATAATGTTGGTGTTTTAAAAAGTAAAAAAAAAAAAAAAACCTAGTTAAGATGTTTGTGTAAACTTGCATGGTTTAAAATGTACTTAGTGCATTGAGAAATGTTGTTAGGGTCCTAAGTGAAAGGCTGGTTTACTTTTTGATTCTAATGGTGATTGGTTTGTTGATCAGAATATCCCCTATACTGTATGTCTTAGTTTATTTAGCATATTGGTTTCTTTTCTTTCCTCCAGACCTAGCATAGTGTATCTATCTCTGTGTGATACTGTTCCTTAAAACCAGGTTGTGGAAACTGCGTTTCGTCTGGCCAAAACGATGTTTCGCATCACGCTCGCGGTTCAGTTGCGTTCCATTTGATTTGCTGTGAAGTCCAGGTTTGACTTTCCCTTGGGATCTTTACGTCGGGGAGATGCTCCAGGCCGGGCTGCGGGTGCCACTGGGACCAGGAGGATCTGAGGGTGTGGCTCCAGTGAGACACCAGCACCAGGCCCTGTGGTCTCTGACCACCATGGAGGGCTTTGAGGGCAGGATTTGCCTTTAACCATCCTTTAACCAACAAAAAGCCTGGGTTTTTCCCCTCGGCAGCACGTGTTTTATCAGGATCACAAGCAGGCAGCCCCTGGGATTTCTCCCAGCTCTCTAATGGATGAATTTGGCTTTCGTGGCAGCCAGTCCACACTGCTGAAGTCACAGGGTGTACCGGCAGCGGTGGAGTGTGGACGACCAGCCCTTGCCACCCTGAGAAACACAACAAGCCTTTCAGCACTGGCAATAAGCTCCCTGTTCCCTTCCAGAAGCACAAATTCCATGTTCCAGAGGAGCTGGCTCTGCATCCTGCAGAGGTGATGGATATCGTGACAGTTAGGACCAAACGTCCCAAGAGGCGACCACGCGGGCAAAGGTCATGGTTCATTCTCACATCTCCTGCCCCCACCACACCTCTTCCCAGTTCTCTCCAAGCTTTGCTACTGCTGAACCACCAGAATGGGGACATTTCCAAGCCTCCAGCAGGAACCAACAAAATTTGCTGGGTTTATTGACCATTAATGGCTCATGCAACTGCCCTCCCTGCGCTGGGCAACGTGTTCTTGTCTCTCAGCGCCTGAAAAATCTCCGGTGGCCTTTCCCAAAAATAAGACAGAGCTAGACTTGAATATACGGAGCTATCCAACTTCTTCAAGTCCTTCATCCCAGAGGGTCTCCAAGGGCTTTTCCAGCATAACACGATCTTTCTCGTGCAGCCTGTTAAGTGGCAGAGCACTGTTAACGACCTGCAGCCACCTCTGGGGTGACCCCGCCAGCTCACGGCCACTCTATGCAACAGCCTGGTGCAAGAGGTGTGGATCACACCCTTGGGGGGACTTGGCAAAGGCATAACCTGCACAAATTCCAGCTAAACCCATGCTGAGACCCGAGAGGACAGATTGATTCATTTAATTTTCCTTTTCTGGGCAGTCCCCTTCTTCTTTTCTGTCCTCACACCACAAGTCATCCAAGTAACCTAAACTTTTCCAGTTTGCTTTCATCAGCTTTTTCCTTCCTGAAAGCTTTTTAAATATTCTTTTCACACAGGAGGATAGGGAACAAACCTTTCCTTCTCAGCTCCAGAAATAGAACAACTCCATACCTGTCTCTTTGCTTACCTTCCTTCTAGTCATTGACCAATTAACTTCCAGTCTTCCCCGATCTCCACCACATCTTTTAAATGACAGCTGCACTCTGATTTTGCTGCTTGATGTTCTAATTGGTTTTAATCCGGACAGAAATAAACAGCCTGACACCAGGCACTGGCAGGAATCCTGGCTTGGCATGCAGATATAGGCACTGTCCTGTGGCCAAATCCTACAGCTCGATGGATGGTGGCTTTTGGCCTTGCTGCTGACTGCAAATCCTGTGATTTGTTGCAGGATTGGCTGCATCTCCGAAAAGCTGCTCGTGGTGCTCATCTCCCCAGCTTGGTAAGCTTTGTTCTTCCTTTGTTCCAGGTCCAGAGTGACTCCAGGCAAACAGTGGAAATGCCTCAGCACTGGCTCTCTGGAGAGAGGAGGAGATCTCCTGGTTGATGTTTCGTGCTGCCCGGTGGATCTTTCTCCCCAAAAGCAATTCAGTTGATCCCAAGTCTGAGGTCTTTATATAGAAAAGCTGGTGTTGGAATCAAGCTTTGCTTTCAAAGGCTGTGAGCTCAGCTGCTCCAGACCCCTCAGGGCTGTGGAGCATTCTCAGATGGAGAACATCAGCACTCCATCCCTTACAAGAGCTTTTCCCATCAGTTTTCTTTCTGCAGAGCTGGTCTTCTGTATCTCCAACACATCTGGAAGAAGGAGTTGTGCCCTGCTAGGAAAAAGTTTATTCCTTGAGAGATGCCATCTGGATTTATGGACCTGTAGTGTCCCTTTGCCCTTAGCCCATCTGCCTCTTCGTGGCCCCACAGACATCAAGAGGATTTGGCTTTTAGAGCAGCCTCCTGCAGAGTCAGTATCCAATGTTCCATGCTCCTTCCCTGTCCCAAAGCCAGCATGAAAATGTTTCCATTTGATTAATTAACCATAGACCTGATATAAATTACCAGAATCCCACAGAAACAACTCATGGCACAACTCCCCACCAGCTGTTCATCCTCCAGTTGTCCACCAACCTTTGGTTTGCTCAACGGGAACATATTCTGGGATAAAATACAAATCCTCTTGTAAAATATTACCCTGGATTACAAGATAGGCACTGTGCTTTTCTCACCCTCACTAGAAACACATCAGAAGAATCTCTTTGTATAGAGAGACCTTCCCCTTCCTGCCCTCAGAAGAACAAATGCCATGACCAGCTCTAATTTCCATTTTTGAAACCAAATTAGAAAAAAAGCCAAATCAACAAAAGCTCTCAAGCCCTAAACCCTGAAAATATTCAGCAAAGTCAAGGTGAGGCAGGGATTTTGCAGGCCACGGCTGTGGATTTATGCAGGACTTTCCATGACTGTTTTATTTCCAACGCAATAAAGAATAACCAACTTATTGTAGCAAACCTTGTGCCAGGTGCTATCTCCCAAAACCTTCTGCATGGGACAGTCTCCCTGTTTTTTCTCTGCCTCACATCACTTTGCAGAATTTTGGAAGGGAAAACACCCCCTTTGCAGATTGCAAATAGGGAAAACTATGTGTTTTTTTCTTTCTTTTTCTTTGTCTTTTTTCTTCATTTTCTCTATCTAAATTCTCTTTCTTTCTTTCTTTCTTTCTTTCTTTCTTTCTTTCTTTCTTTCTTTCTTTCTCTCTTTCTTTTTTTCTTCCTTTCTTTCTTTCTCTCTTTCCTTCTTCCT
>JBBMKD010000145.1:110070577-110081654 GCA_037834095.1 Argya squamiceps
TTTCATCTTCCCTTAAAAAAATAAATAAAGAAATGAAGAGAAAAAGTTGTTTATTATTTGTCTTCTGGGATTTTATGCTGGTTGAGTCTTTTTTTTTTTTTTTTTTTTTTTGCACTGTCAGGGGTTTCTTTACCCATGTTTAATTGTTGTCAGCTGCAAAATGTTTGTTAAGCCTCTCCACCAAGCTCTTTAAATGAACGTCAGTGGCTGTCTTCCCTTGGACAATAATGAATGTATATATCGTAAGTGCAGACTATACAGAAAAGTGGCTAAGTCAAGGATCAGAGGGTTTTGTAAAGCCTGTTTATTTTTTTAAATAAGTTTGAGCATTTATATTTTACCACCATTTACGTGGTTTTGGGGAACCCAGATTGTGTCAAGATCTCATGCCAAAACAAGCCAAAAGTTGTTTGATTTCAACCTTTTCTTCCATGAACCATGTTTTAAACGATACTTTGTCATTTTAAATGTTTTATTGAAACATGTACTGACGAAAAAAAAAAAAGAAAAAAAAAGAAACAAAATGTCATCTTGACAAAAGATTTATACATGAATCAGAAAGTATTTATTTCAATTTTGTACCTTTCCATTTTAATACATTATAATGTATTGACTCAAACGAGATAATATAAACAGTTCATTTTAATAACATGTTTGCAGCGTGCTGTGTCTTCTTATTCTTTCCCTTCCACTCCACGTTGAACAGAAAGATTAGGAAACATAAAGAAATATTTTAGATCCTGGAAATCCTGAGGTTTTTTTAGACCAGAGCATGAGTGTCTTGAGCAGGAAAATCCAACAGGGACTGGGTCAGACCATGGGATGAGGTCTCCTGAGAGAGCAGAGGACCTGGCATAAGAACAGTCCAGGGTCAGAGTAACCCACACGCAGCTGGAAATCCAACTGCCTGCTGCTGGCTCTGGGTGATGTGACACCCCGTGGAGTCCCCAGACAGGGGATGGCACCACCACCACCTCACATGTCCCATTTCCACCCCCTGGCAGAGGTGTGGTCCCTGCTCTGACACCCCAGCTGAGCCACCCCCACAGGGACTGAGTGTCTGACACCCATCCTGGCCCTCCTCACCCCCACTCACTCACTCCCTAAGTAAGGATTGGCTCTCTCCTCCACCAAATTCAGCTCCTATTCCTCATTTTCTTCATTCACCTCCTTTGTCCCCTGCTGCTCCTGCCCAAGGAGGTGCATAAACCCCTCACACACACAGGGGGACACATCCCTACTGCTGCCCACGAGCTTTGGCCTCTCTGCTTTGTCCTTTGTCAGGGCAATCCCAGACATCAGCACAGACTGGGAGAGGAACTCACTGAAGGCGGAAGGGTTTGGGGGTGCTGGTGGGTGAGAGCTGGACATGACCCAGCCCTGAAGGCCCTGGGGCAGCAGGGGAGAGGGGGGATTCTGCTCCTCTGCCCCACTCGGGTGAGACCCCACCTGCAGAGCTGCCTCCAGCCCTGGGATCCAACATCAGAAGGACGTGGAGCTCCTGGAGAGAGTCCAGAGGAGACCACAGAGATGTTCCAAGGGCTGGAGCCCCTCTGCTCTGGAGCCAGGCCGGGAGAGCTGGGAGTGTTCACCTGGAGAAGAGAAGGTAACTCCACTGTGGTAAACTTGTAAAAAAGTCCTCTTTTTTAGGACTTGTTACAACTTGTCAAGAACAACTTGTCAAGAACAACTTGTTACACAGACAGTGATTGGGCAAGCAGGAATGGTTGTAAACTAAAAGAGGAGAGATTTAGGTTAGATGGGATATTGGGAAGGAATTCCTGGCTGTGAAGGTGGGGAGGCCCTGACACAGGGTGCCCAGAGAAGCTGTGGCTGTCCCTGGATCCCTGGAAGTGTCCAAGACCAGGTTGGATGGGGTTTGGAGCACCCTGGGATAGTGGAAGGTGTCCCTGCCCATGGAAGAGGGTGGAACAAGATAATCTTTAGAGTTCTTTCCAATCCAAACCATTCCACAATTTCCTGCTCCAGTTTTCAGTCTGTCTCCTGTTGAGTCCCTGTCCCAGCCCACTCCTGAACCCAAACACACATTTGATGATAACTGACCCCTCAATCCATCACTCCCCATAGGGAAAACCCAAATATTGAGCAGTCTGAGCAAGCTGTCCTCCCTCACACCTGGGTCTGCCATACCCTGGAAACTCTTGTCCATGGGCACCCAGAACATGCTGCTTGTGAGCACAGAAACCTGCTGGTGAGGGCTCTCTGTTGGTGCTGGAGGTTGGTACCATGTGAAGAGAAAATCCTTTTGTGACCACGAGGGAAATGCTGATTCCATCCCCAAACTCCAGAGGGGTGGGTCACCAAACCACCAACTGGGAATGGTCTAGCTCCTGAGGCAAGTCCAAGGATTATTTGGGACATTTCCAGGTGACCTGGCCCAAAACTGTGCTCAGGAGTGTGCTTGGAAACCAGCATTTGTTTAATTTATTGCTGTAGATATAAAAAGTGAGGACCAAAGCACACAAAACAACAAGGGAGGGGGGACATTCATTGCAGAGCCCCACTGGGTGCTGATTTCTGGTGGCAGGTTTTGGGTATTATCAGGAAAAGCAGATCATATTCTCCAAGTTCAAAGCTGTTCCCCTCCAGAAACTGTTGTTCTCTTCCCTCTGGTGGGGTTTTTTGTGGTAGTGGAAATATGGATACAAAATTGCTCCATCTGTATATTTCAAAGTAGAATGAATGCCCAGTGCAGACTCCAGGAAAGTTCCTCACCAAATTTGCCAGTTTGGTACCAGTTCCATTGTAAAATACCTGATCCTGGGAGGTGATTGAGAAAGAGGATTTCTGGTACAGTGATGTCCCAAAATCCTGGCGATTTTCTCCAAAAGTTATCATCAAAATCTTCATCTTCAAAAACTCCCTAAAAGAACTTTTTGTACCACAACTCTCCCTGTTTGCTGCAGGCAGGACCCCAGAGCTGTCCAGTATTTCATTGCATATTAAAGAATACAGAGTAGGAAAGGAGACGTCTCATACAAGAGCTCAAACCAAACATCCTTGTGCTTCCCAGATGCTCTGGGCAGGATCTGGATTTCAGGACACTGCCAAAATCTGGTTGGAAGGCAGGTCTGGGAGATATTGAATGGGAAAGGAAGGAGGAAGGGGTGGGAGGTGAGGCTGTGCAGCCTCAATGTCACACCTGAGAGACCTCAGAGAGTTCATGGATTATGGAGAAACATCTGGAAGAAAACCAGGTGAGTGTGGGCTCTCACTTCCACACAGTGTTTTTTATTCTGACTTGACTTTCCCTCTCTGGGGATGTCACAACAAACCCCTGCAGCTCCACAGAGTGGTTGGAAAGCTGGAAAAGGCCCTGGGGGTGCTGCTGACATGAGCCAGGTGTCCCCAGGTGGGCAAGAGGCCACTGGCACCTGGGCTGTCCCAGCTCTGGGGTGGCAGCAGGACCAGGGCAGTATCTGTCCCCTGTGCTGGCACTGCTGGGGCACCTCCAGTGCTGGAAACAGCTCTGGGACCCTCCCAAAAAGTAAAACATTGAGGGGCTGAAGCATGCCCACGGCAGGGAATAGAGCTGAGGAAGGATCTGGAGCATTAGGAGTGGCTGAGGGATCAGCCCTGAGATGAAAAATTCTTAAATTCTTACCCCTCCACACTCTGGACTCCCCAGCTGTGTCAGGAGAGGTGAGTTTCCTGCACTTTTCCATATCAAATGGCAACTCTGGGACACAAACCTCAAGCAAATGTTTTTGCAATGGGGTTTTTGAAGCTGGGATGTGGAGGAAAAGGGAAAGAAGAGGAGTAGGATATAGGGATGAGGATGAAGAGGTCCTGGGATGGTGGGAGAAGCTGAGAAGGAACCTGAGGGAAGACAGAAACAGCCAGAACTCCTTAAGGGTGGGAAGGGAGGCAAAAATAAATGCCAAGGGAAGAATTCCAAGGAATTTCAACCTGCACCAGGACCAGAGCAGAGCAGCAATCCTGGAAAAACCATCATTCACCCATGGGGGAAAAAACAAGTGAAGAAATTACTCCACACAGCAATTACTTCTCTCCTGCTAACACCCACCCAACCTTCTGACAAAACAGCCTCCCTGATCCCTTTCACCAATCTGCCAGCTTCCATTTTAGCACTTTCCCTAATAATTTTCCCTGATTTGCTGCTAACAAACGAGTTCTGGAGAGGACAAGAGGACAACTGCAGTTCAGCCCACAACCTGGCTGGTTTTGGTGCTGTCCCTCACCTGCCTGAGGAGTGAACTCCTGCCATGTTACAGCACAAGGTACGTAGCAGCTGCCTCCACTTAGACCAGATATTCAGTGGGAATTTCCTGGAGACTTTCCCAGTCCTTAGTTCTGTAGGAAAGCTCATGGAGAGGGTCAGCATGGCCACAACCAAACTGGGACTAGAAAACAGAGGAGTCAGGGCAAAGGAATGGGTTGAAAAGGAGAAAAAAATGGGTTGAAAATAAGTGTGAGGTGAGACAGCAGGAGCAGCTTTCTCCTGGTAGGATAAGCAGACAATGGGGAGGTTCTGTGGGTGGGAACTGAGCATTCCCAAGGGGAGGTGAAGAAGGGGTTGGATATGATCCAGCAGGACTGGTGTGGGTGGCACTGTCCTGTCCTGAGTGCCACCAGGAAAGGGGACACTGCTCCAGGGTTTGCTAGGGGTTCCCCTCAATAGATTAAACTGATTTTTCCAATTTTCTGCTACAACTTACAAAACCTCTGGCCATGTGTGTGTATGTGCATTTTACCTGTTTGTGAATCTTTCTCTCCCTAGAACAAGCCAGGACCTGAGTGCTGAAGCAAAGTGGAGATTTTCTTCCCAAGCTGAGCATTTTCCCAAGTGCTCCAGAGAACCTTAAACAAACAATGGTATTTACAAGCACTGGTAGTGCTGCTGCTCCCTTTAGCTGTGGATTTGGAAGTGTCTGTGGGAGAAGTGTGCCACAATAAATTCTCTGGCTTGTTGACTCCACGATGGGTGAGAAAAGGAAAGCTCCAGCTCAGCTGCTGCTCTACAGGGGAGAATTCCTTCCCAAAATCCCATCTAACCCTGCCCTCTGGTACTGGGAAGCCTTTCCCTCTGTCCTCTCCCTCCATCCCTTGTCCCAAGTCCCTCTTCAGCTTCTTGGAGCCCCTTTAGGCTCTGGAAGGAGCTCTGAGGTTGCCCTGAAGGTGTCTCTTCTCCATTGTGAACAGTTCCAACTCTCTCAGCATCATTCCTTGATGCTTGTGTCCCCATGGGCTTCATGAGGGAATCCTGTTCTTCCAACATGTGGAGAAGGTAAGGACAGGGACATGGCCTGGCAGTGAATGACACTGATGTCCCCAGACCTGGCATTCCCCAGCCACTGCCAATGGGGAGCTCACAGGACAAAGTGCAGATGAGAGAAAAGAAAAACCAACGTGTAATTAAAGAGCTAATGAGCCCATCCTTGGCTATTTTTAGTGCCCTTTTATTTTCCAGTGGTTGCTCAAACAGCCCCAAAATGACAGTACTGGGTCAGCCTTGGAAGTGCAGCTCCACTTTGAGAAGCGAGCAGTTGTCCTTGTGGGTTTCCCTCTTTATTTCTGCTCAAAAGCCCTAAATCTAATTTGCTGTGTTTACAAAGCTGAGCCCTGCTGGGACTGAGAGCAGGGCTGGTTCTGAAATCTTCAGAAGGAACCTCCATCCTGCCACGAGAACATCCCAGACAACCAGGGCTAATGAATAAAACTGGGCTGGAAATTGGCTGCATTAAAACAGTTTAAAACCCGTTGCAGGTCTATTTGCTTTCTTCACTGCTGACCTCTGTTTGCTGCTGCTGGGTCCTGACAAGTCTTCAGCACATAATTCCTTATGAATAATATATCAAACACGCTCTGCTGGGCCTGGCATTTCCTCCTCCTTGTGGAAAGCAATGAACTTTCCTTGCAACCATTTGTAAATCCAAAAAAATAAAAAATAAAGAAAGAAAGATATCTGGGGCAGGGATGTTTTGTTTAATTTTACTAGTTTCTTCCTGATATTTTTTGTGGGTCTTGTTCAAGTGAGCCATTGGTGTTTCTTTTGTGCTTCTCAATATTTCCTTTTGTGCTTCATGACCAGAGGAGTGATTCCTGTATCTACCAAATGCCATTTTCTTCTTATCTCACGTGTGTGGTAAATAACACTCCAAGCCCTGGCAACAAATGTCTTGTGCAAATGAAATTTGCTGCCCATTTTCTTCTCAGAAAAAGAACATAACAATGGCGGAAAGGGATTCATTTTCAAATCTGAACCAACATCTGCAGGGAATTCTTTTTTGTTTTTTTCTTTCCCATCTCAGTTTGAGCAAAGCAGGGGAGTGTTTCCTGGGATTAAATGGGACACTTTATTTTGCAGAGTGAGCTGCACTTCACAGAGGAGCAATTAGCACAGGTTGGTTTTGTGGTTAAGACATTGCATCAGGCCTGGGGGAAGACGCCTTCTCAGAGGGCTTCCTGAATTAACTCATAAAGGGATAAAATCTGGAGAATTGGAGGAGCTGGAGGAGCCTTTGGGCAGCCACCTATCTCCTTGCCCATTCTGTGGTCAGGTCAAACAGTCCATCCATGACAAATGTGACCATCAAAAGACAATCCCAGCACCCTTTAGCCATTCCCAGGCGTTCTGTACCTGTTCTCCAACATGCTCAGTTATCTTGATTCCTGCTTTTCCAGGTGGCAGTGCACAAGGAAACCAATCCATCCCTAGCAGAAAGGTCCAGAAAGGAATTCCTTCTTTTGAACTAGTTTTTTTACTAAAGGTTCTCATTTCAATTGTTATTTTCTAGCTTTACTCCTTCCTCCTTTTTTTATTTCCCCCCAGTGTTGGTGCCTCTTGGTCATTCCCACATTCCCATCTCAGATGAAAAGTTTTGCTCCCTTTTGACCCTCAGTCATCAAAATCAGAGTCATGGTCAGAGACAAAAATGGGGTTGGTTTGTGGAGGATTGTGCCCAGTGAATTAAAAAGTGTTCTTTCTTCAGTCTGTTGTCCTCCAGTGCACAAATATTGAGCCATTTATGGAAGAACTTCTGCAGGGTTTTCCCAGAAACTGGAGGCAAAGTGGCCCCTCCATGATTCCCTGAACTCCACCACCCTTCCTCCCAGTATGATCATTACTGATTCAAAGGCTGTTACACGACAATTCCCAAAATTTCCAGGCTGAGCTTTCCCTGAGTTACAAACCTCCAAGTGGATATGTCAATTTTTTTCCTACTCCCAAACTCTCAGCATCAAATTCACTCTAGATTTTACAAAAAAACCCCTGAAAATAAGAAACCTCCAAAGCCTTCAGTCTCCTGTCAATGCTTTTTACGGGCTTTTCAGCTTCTCACCTACATCAAGGTGAGATCAAGGCCAGGTTGGACAGGGCTTGGAGCAGCCTGGGGTAGTGGAAGGTGGCAGGGGATGGAATGAGATGAGCTTTCAGATCCCTTCCAATCCAAACCATTCCACATTTCCATGATCCCATAAAGCCCAGGCTGATGAAATAACAACAGCAATAATAACAATATAAACACGCTGCACTCATGGGATAGAAGGAAAACCATCAGAATTCCTCTCTGCTGCCTTTCGCCACCCTCCCCTCCAGCATTCCCAACCAGCCACTGCCCAGCTCTGTGCTGGCAGCACTTCCAGGGACAGAACCCCTCTCCCTGAGCCTGTTCGTGCTCCTCAGTGCCCCAGTGGCTGTTCTTTGAACCCCTCATCCCCTGGCTGCGGGCACTCGTTGTGACATCCTTTTACTCCGTGGGTCACACGTCGTTAATCTCTTGCTGCCCTGCCTGGCGCTGGACGGGCGGCTTCTCCCACCAGAGCTCACCTCTAATCCGTCTGCTCCCTCGAATCAGTGTCCGAAATCAAAGCTGTCTGGTCGTTTTAAGGTCTCCCAGGCAGTCCTTGTCCCTAGTGCTTCCATCACACCTCTCCCGGGAATCCCTCAATAAGCATTTCTAGCCTGGCCTCGGGGCCATTTATCGCACAAACAGAGGCTGATTTGCCTCACAAAGGACTCGCTGCACAGCCGGGACTCACATCCTATTTTTTTCCTCGATTTCCTCCACTTTTTCCCCCCAAATTTCTTTTCCTGCCCACCTATCCCTCCTCACATCTCCCTGGTTTATGGGGCATTGGAATGGGACCCTTCTGCAGGGCACAGAGCTGCTCCTTAGCTGGGAAATGTCATTTTCTCCTTCCAAGGTTCTCCTCCAGGTGGAAAAGGGTCGGCCAGGTGAGCATCAGGCTCAGATCTGCTTCCAACCCTCCTCCACTTTCCTGCTGTGTCAGTTCCCGTGTTGCTGGCTCTGTTCATCCCAGCTGGATCTTTCCCTGGGACCCCAACTCAGCTCGGGAGTGGCACCAAAGAAATTCCCCCAAAGCCTGAAGGGACTTCCTTCAATAGATAAGGACGTGCTGGGAGGAAAATTCCCTGCTCAGAATCCTGGGTGATCCTAGAGGGGCTGGCTCTCGGGAAATACCTCTTTCCAAGGAAGACCCCCGGGAGGAATCGCTGGAGAACTCTGAATGGAATGCTCACCAGGCATTTTTATCCCTTTATATTCCAGAGCAGAGCTACATCTCAACCTCCCCAGGCACAGTGGAAACGGGATTTTAGGCTGTTTTCTTGGAGGGCTGGAATCACCCGTAGCAGACAAAATATATTCAAAAATATTCTTATATTTTTCTTTCCTGTGACACCAGCTTTTAGCCAAGAATGTAATTGGGAAACACACACTGGCCCTGGATGGAACCTTTGCTCTGCCTAATTTCACTGCCCCTGTGCATATTGGTGGACTTAATTGTTTTACAAAATCCTAATTTGCAAGAACTGTGTCAGATAATTTGGACCTTGACCTCAAGCTTCCCCTTAAGCAAATATTAAATAATAATTAAATCAACTACGACCTCCTTTGTGTTTTGAGTTGTAATTCTTTGCCAGCCCGGAGTGAGAGTTCTGGAGGCAGAAGCGCTGTGATGCAGGCGAATATTAAGTTTCAAAACCAAACAAGAGAAAAATCTCAACCTCGAGGCATCCTTTAACAGAAATTACTTCACATTTTCCACCTCCAGTGATGTCTTTATACACCGACGCTGTTCCAAACGTGGGGAATGCTGCTCCCTATTGGAGCCATCAAATACAACACTTACCTCTCAGCCAGGAGACTTAAAACCCCTCCAAAATTAAAACCAGAGCATGAATTCGGCTGGTGTGAAATGGATCACACGAGTGACCATCCAAACACTCGACACATGGGTGACAGTACAATTTCATTAATCTAAAAATATTATAATTATTAATTGTTATTATTATTCCATGAATTATTATTAATTCATGGAAATGGCTGCTACTCCCAGGAAGGGCACTTGGATCAGGGAATACAGGTAGAAGGATAAGGGAGGGATAAATACTTTTATTTCAGATCCAGATGACAGCAAAGAATTCTCAGGCTACTACAGAGAATGCCTGGTGGTGGAAGGGGAGGAGGAGACTTCCTACAACTCCCAGAAAGGAGGAGGAAATGGCCTCAAGTTGTGCCTGGCGAGGTTTAAATTGGATATGAGGAAAAATTTCTTCACTGAAAGGGTGGCCAGACATTGCAACAGGGTGCCCAGGGCAATGGTGGAGTCCCCATCCCTGGAAAGATTTAAAAGCCGTGTGGATGTGGCACTTGGGGACATGTAGGAGTGGTGGCCTTGGCAGTGCTGAGGGAATGGTTGGATGTGGAAGTTTTTTCCAACTTGAGGGATTTCATGAGGATGCTGGTGAGTGACCTGTGAGCAGAGGAGGTGACACAGCACTGGGGAAGGGGCTGGAGCACCAGGAGCAGCTGAGGGAGCTGGGAAAGGGGCTCAGCCTGGAGAAAAGGAGGCTCAGGGGGGACCTGCACAATTCCCTGACAGGAGGGGACAGCCAGGGGGGTCAGGCTCTGCTCCCAGGGAACAGAGTCAGGATGAAGGGAAATGGCCTCAAGCTATGCCAGGAGGGTCAGGTTGGAGATCAGGAGGAATTTCTTCATGGAAAGGGTGATCAGGCCTTGGAAGGAGCTGCCCAGGGAGGTTTGGAGTCCCCATCCCTGGAGGTGTCCAAGGAATGTCTGTATGTGACACTCAGTGCTCTGGGCTGGGGACAAGGTGGGGATCAGTCACAGGTTGGACTCAGTGATCCTGGAGGCCTTTTCCAACCTCATTAATTCCACGATTCTGTGATCCTGTGTGACTCTATGAAAGCAGAAAGAAGGCTCTTCTATGGTTGATTCTGATCTCCAAGGATTTCCTCCTGGAGAAAAGCCTTAAGTGAAACTTTTGAACAGGAAAATATCTCTGTGCCACATAGTGAAGGTCTGGGCAGTATTTATTTGTTTTCACATCAGTCCAGCCTGATGAATGTGACCTGAAAGTGCAGAAAACTGGCAGTAAAGTCTGGGGAGAACAAACCCTGTGAGGATTCCTGGCACAGGTTATGGCCTCAGAAAAGTATACAAGGACCAGTTCAATACCCTTGTTTAAAGGAGGAAGTGGAGCAGCCAGAGCAGCCAGTTTAATAGGACCTGAATATGAACCATTAAAAATAAATCACCAAGCTAATTATAAATTTAGAGATTTACCAGGGTCAAGCTGCAGCGTATCAATGACAGAAGGGGTCTTTGAGAGGAACAGACACAGATGTAATGTTTGTTTGCTTTGTCTATGAGAAAAAAAAATACAAAAAACCCTTATAAAAACTGTCTTGCACAGTGTTCCCAATGCCAACAGGGAACTGTAACATAAATCCAAAGGCACAGAGGCAAAGCAGTGGGAAAAGCTGAGCCAGGGGAGCTGTAACCCAGCTGCCATCCAGATGGGAGGATGGATGGAGAAAGAGCAGTGGGAAATCTGTCCTGATCCTCTCCTGTGAGGAAAGGCTGAAGGAATTTGGCTTGTTCAGCCTGGAGAAGAGAAGCTTTGGGGTGACCTAATTGTGACCTCCCAGTACCTGAAGGGAGTTCACGGGAGAGCTGGAGAGGGACTGGGGGACAAGGGATGGAGGGACAGGACACAGGGAATGGCTTCCCACTGCCAGAGGGCAGGGATAGATGGGATATTGGGA
>JBBMKD010000145.1:110085978-110096069 GCA_037834095.1 Argya squamiceps
TTATATTATATTATATTATATTATATTATATTATATTATACTATATTATATTATACTATACTATATTATATTATACTATATTATGCTATATTATACTAATATATTCTATTATGTTATATTATATTGTATTATATTGTATTATGTTATATCATATTATATTACTTTATATTATATTATATTTATTATATTACATTATATTATATTATATTATATTATTACTATACTATATTTCACTATATTTTACTATATTTTACTATATTATACTATATTTATTTTACTGTATTTTACTATATTTATTTTACTATATTTTGCTATATTATATTATATTATATTAATTATATTATATTATATTATATTATACTATATTATGCTATATTATACTATATTATACTATATTATACTATATTTCACTATATTTTACTATATTATATTATACTATATTATACTATATTATACTATATTATACTACACTATATTTCACTATATTTCACTATATTTTACTATATTATACTATATTTTGCTATATTATATTATATTATACTATACTATATTAATTACATCTATCATATATTATATATTTTTATATATTTATATATTTTATATATTATTATATTATGTTCAATACTATTAGTATTATTTAGCAATACTAAATAACTAAATACTAAATACTTAATAACAATTAAATACTAAATAATTAAAATGCTAAATTTTAATTAGTAATACTAAACAATTAAAATATTTAATTAAATAATTAAGATATCTAAATAATTAGTGAGTTTTGCTGTTTGTTTGCAAAGGGAAGATGATTTTATGTTTTCTATAAATGGCATGGAGATGTTCCTGGCTTTCTTAAATAATTCTCTAAAGATGAAAGAAAGTTTTTTGGTTGTTTTTTTTTTTCCTGCATCTAACTCACCCTGTTTAAAAACCAGAGTGTGTTAACCTGGCAGAGACTTGAGAGTTAATCCCACAGTGTAGCTGAGATTTTGCAATATTTAGATTAAAAGTGCTGGGACAGGGAAAATCTCTTAATTTCAAGAAATATTTGTGCCAGGTGCCCTCGTGGTTTGTTTTTCCTGGGGGAAAAACATCTCCTCAGGGAGAGATAATCAGGACAAACCACAGAAATTCACTTTTGAAGTTGTGATTTGGAAAGAAGAGCAGCTGCCCAGCTGGGGAGGATGAGATCTGTTGGAATCCTTGAACCAGAAACTTTGGGGGCTGGAAAAGATCTCCAGGATCATCCAGTCCAACCATCAGTGCCAAGGCCACCACGGCCACATGTCCCCAAGTGCCACATCCACATGGATTTTAAACCCCTCCATGGATGGGGACTCCAGCACTGCCCTGGGCAGCTGTGCCAGGGATGGACAACCCTGAATTGTTCCCAATATCCAACCTGAAGCTGCCCTGGGCAGCTGTTCCCATGTTTGACCACCTTTTTCATCAAGAATTTTTTCCCAATCCAAACCTCCCCTGGCACAACTTGAGGCCATTTCCTCTCCTCCTGTTCCCAGGGGAAAGATCCTGACCCACCCCTGGCTGTCCCCTCCTGTCAGGGACTTGTGCAGAGCCACCAGGTCCCCCCTGAGCCTCCTTTTCTCCACCCTGTGGTTCTCCATGAGGCAGCAGGGAAATCCCATTTTATTTGGAAGTTTAAAACCACAGACCACAGTGCTGGTTTCCCATTCTTTTTCTTTGCAAGGCTTGGAGGAGTTGCTGCTCTCAAAGTTTCCTGGTGGGAATAATCCCAGGATGGTTTGGAGTGGAAGGGACCTTAAAAATCATCCCATTCCACCCCCTGCCACACACAGGGACAGCTTCCACCATCCCACTTTGCTCCAAGCCCCATCCAGCCTGGCCTTGGACACTTCCAGGGGCAGCCACTGAGGTTAATAAGTTGTTTCCTGTAGAGAAATGAAGCAGGCAAAGGTTGGGTTTTCAACCCACTGTAAAAACTATTTGGAGCTTCAAAGTTTCAGAAGTGTGTTTAAAAAAAGCTCCCACCTTGAATTCTGACAGGCTTAGTTCCTTCAAAATGACACAAAACTGAGCAAGAAATGACTCCAACATCCCTGCAATATTCAGTCCCTCTGGCCCAAATCCCAAATCTTGTCTTTTAGGGAACGATGACTTCCTGATTCCATTGAAAACACCTCGTTGGATTTGGCTTCTCCCTTTGCTTTTGTGTGGCCTTGGGTGAAAAAGGGTCATTTTTTGATCCAGCATTTCCCCCTGGTGTTTGATGGAGTCTTGTGAATCTTCCTGCCTCCCATTCTTTGTTTGTCTTGTTTATTTAGGTTCTCTTCCTGCCTGGGTTTAGGTGCATGCTGCAAGGGCTGGTTAACTGGGCTTGGCTGCTCTTCCTTGATTTCAAGGAAGCTGTTCCTGGTGGGAAAGGCAGCACGTGGCTCTGGGAATCTGGAATTTCTTCAGGAAAAAGGAGCCTTGATTCTCCTTTGCATCTCTTTAACTCCTGCAGTAATTTCTGGCAGCTTTTCCGTTTTTATTTTTAAAAAAAAAAAATTTTAAAAACCCAAAAGCTGAAATGTCACAGGGTTTGTGTCTTGTCATTCCCTTCCTCTGTTCACTTACACTGGATTTTTTGATTTGGCTTTTGTTAGGAAGGCAAATATTAAAATTTCTGGGTTCTGGTTGAAGGGAAGCCTGGAGAATTGATTTTGTCCAGACCTGGGAAAGCAGCATCATCCTCATCTCCTCCCCTGTAGATTCCACATTGCAGCCAGATGTAAAACTGGAATAAATCTGGAATTTACACCTAAATAGTAATCCTTAAAGCCTTCCCTGAACTACAGCCCATCCTGAGGGACAGCAACTTCCTCAGCAATCCAACTTTGGCATCTTCCCACTAACAATTAATATTTTCACTGAGCTTTTATTGCTGTTTTTTTAATTCAGTAAAAATAACCCCCAAAATACATTCAGTCTGGCATAAATCCTGCAGTGATTTTTTTCATAATGAAGAGGTTTTTTGTGAACTGATTCAATCCCAAGAGCTCTGGGAATGCCAGTGGAGCCTGTTTGAATTTTCCCTTTCCTGCTGCAGCCCGGAGGAAGCAGAAATGGTCCGTGGATCCACGGAACAGCGCCTGGAGCAACGACGACTCCAAGTTTGGCCAGAAGATGCTGGAAAAGATGGGCTGGTCCAAAGGAAAGGTAGGATCTGAAGGGGAATTATGTAGCTGAAGGCTCTAAAAGTTCCAGGGGATTTATCTTTTGATTTATCTTCTTAAGTGCACAGAGAATTTGAGCAGTGGTAGATTTCGACACTTGGTTACAAGGTCTTGTTTGTGCCTCTCCTGCTGTCCAGTTTCTCTCCATTCTCTGACAATCTGAATTCCCAAGTGAGAGCAGGAGTTGGAGCATTAAATCAGGTTAAAGGTTTTTAAGCTGCCTTTAAACCTTCAATTCTCTCCCTGCTTTTGATACTCTTTAAAGCAACTCCAGGACCTGCTTTAGTTTTTCACCTGGTTTTAAGATTTTTTTTCTAATCTGTTCTTTGAACCCCCCCCAAAATGAACTGTGTCCCTTCCCAGCTCCAGCCAGGACCTGTGGGTGAGAGGACTAGTTTCTGGCACTAATAAAAACCTCCAGGTCAGCACAGACACCTGCAAACTGCAGGTTTCATTCCACAGAGGTGCCTCAGCAAAGCTGAGATTTGGGGCTGCACCTCGGGGTGTTTAGTGATAAGAATCCCCACAAAACCTCCACTACCTTTAGTTATTCTTCTAGATTTCTTCTTCCAGACTTCCCTTAAAAGGCATAAAATGAGGATCATTCTCAATTCTGTAAATGCCTTAAAGCCCAATTTTGGATTTAAACTCAGGGGTGTTTTTTTGTATCTCACATTTCCCACTCGAGATACTGGATCTTCCTTGCCTTCCTTGTACAAGAAGGATTTATGTCTCCATCCCATCACAAACTTGGACAAATGGAACTTTCCCTTGATCAAATTAAGGGGCAAAAGCCCATCTGGGCAGTGAAATTAGGCTGCTTAACACCAATCCTGTAGTTGGATTTGGGTCAGGGAAGGATGTGTGGCCAAGTGTCCTGCTCTCTTCCTTACTTTTTGGTCAGCAGAAGTTTCAAATTTTCCACCCCACTGACCAAATAAACTCTGCTTTGTTTGTAATAGCAGCAGCCTTTCCCAAATAGATCTCATCCCTTCAACTCTTTGATACCCCAGGATGTGTCTGCTGGGCTTTTCTCCACTGCAGCACCACATAAATGTTTATTAACTAACAAATTTCGCTGATGATTTGTGACAGATGAGGCAAAAAGCAGGTAAATACCAGGAAAAAAAAAAGTTTTAAACCCAAATCTTTGCCTTTTAATTTTTTTTAGCCTCGACTGCAGAGCTGAGAAAGATAACCCTGGACCTGAATATTGCTTCATGTTAAACAACCCCAAAGTTGTTTGCTCCAATATTTTTATCCATTTATGAGGTGAAAGGAGCTGGGAATGTCCTGCTGGCCCCTCCCTGCTCTCCTCCCATATAAATTTGGTCTGGATTCTGTGTTCCATGTGGATCTGCCTTATTCCCATTACCCTTCCCAGAGGCAGAGACATTTTTTGGGGAGAGGCACATTCTTCTTATGCAGTGTCTTGTTTAAAAACTCTTAAACAGTTGGAGTTTGCTTAGGAATGTCAGGTGGTTTGCTGGTTAATCACCCAACTTAATGTTGTTGCTGTTTTAGTGTTTATAATGCTTTGCTGGAGGGTTCAGTAGTGAATTTAAAAAACTTTGTGTGCTAATGCCTGGGAGTGAATTCAGCTACACACAGGTAACTTAACAGGAAGTTGTGATTTCTTGTTGTGTTTCCTTGTGAGCTGTCTTACAGTCCAAAATTGCTGCTGTAAAATTCTTACAATTTTTACCTTCTAATCCTCCTTAGGGTCTTGGGGCTCAGGAGCAAGGAAATCCAGAGCACATCAGGGTTAAGGTGAAAAACGACGTGCTGGGATTGGGAGCTTCCATCAACCACGAGGTGAGCACAGGGCAGGGAATGGATCCCATTTCAGCCAAAGCACAATTATTTCAATGGAGTATTAGTGAAATCTGTTGGAATCTGGTACATGGTGGTGGCATGTACCAAACAGGATTGTTTAGGACTTTTCCAAGACAATCTTCTTGATTTCGTTTCACTTTGGGGTGACTGCAGGAGCTGGGCTTGGTGTTACCACCTGTGGGAGCTTCCCAGGGTCCCTCCCGCCAACAAGGATTGGATATAATCAATTAATTTACTTCTAAGAGCCTTAATATCTGTTTTTTTAAAGACTTGTGTTAGTTGTGAAGACTTCTGCCTTGTGTTCATGTGGGTGATGTTTACAGGACAACTGGATTGCTCATCAGGATGACTTCAACCAGCTCCTGGCTGAGCTGAATAACTGCCATGGACAGGGTGAGGCAGGTAGGTTCATGCTTGGCTCAATCAGATGCTGGAAGCTCAGCAGAGTTTCCATTCTGTGTCTTTAAAAAAGTTCCTGAGGCCCAGTTTGTGATGCAAATAATATCTTTGATAAGGTGGAGAACTCCTTGCCCAAAATCACTGGGAGCCAAAGGATGTGTTGCCATCCATGACCAGGAGTTTGTGGATCTCAGTGGATCAGTTTTGCTCTCAAAGAAAGGCTTTTTCTTGAGGAATGAAAACATAAAATGCTAAACCTGTTTATTTCACCCAGGATCACAATATTTGGGACACTTCCCCCTGGGCTGTACCTAGAGGAACATTGATTTCTTTATAAAGCACCCAGAATCTGTCTGAAGGCTCACAACAATCACTCAGCACTGCAATGCTTTGCCTTCCTTTTGCTGATGAACTGTCACACTTGGCTTCCATGCTCCAGTGGCTTCTTAAATGCCTCCTTTTCCTGTCCTTGGAGAGCTGCTCTGTAGCTTTTGCCTCAGAGTTCTGCATCTCTGCTTTTGAGTGGGGCATAAAGTGGTTTTTGTAGCCCTGGTGTTGAGCACACAAGTGGGGAAACTTTCCCAAAAAGGGCTATTTTTAAAGTCTTTCTATTTTTGAAAAGCTTCTTACAAACTGACCTTGGCTTTGTGAAGATGAAGTTAGGAAGTGGTGGTGGGTGTGAGCTTAGAGAAAGTTTATTAAGTGATTTATCAAGTGATTTATCATCTCTCCTTTAGTTAAATGCAGTTTAGGCTCTGATTTTGTATCTGAACACCTCTCTGGAGTGTTGTTAAACCAAGGGCTCCTGCTTGGACACAGCCTGTCCTTGTTCTGCTGGGGCAGAATTCCCAGATTAGTGAATTTAGCAACTCTTCCTTCATTCATTCTTAACCTCTGAGCACTGAAGGGTTTCTAAGAGAGAAAATGTGGAAAGAACAGGAGGAAAATCAGTTAGCAAGGAAGTTTTCTAATCCTGGGGAACTAGGATTAAAGTTCTGAGCCTCAAAACACCTTTTTTATCTTGCTGTGCAATTTGTCCTTGTGAAATCACGAGGCCACCCAGGACTCAGTGCTGTCACTCAGCTCCTGGAGAGGCAGGAGAGCATTTCATGGGGAAATTCCAAAAGTTCCTGTCTCCCTTCAGAAATAAATCCTGCCCAAGTTGCAACTTGAGCCCTGGGAAGATCAGGGAGGTGTAACTGGTGGGAAAGCTGCAGACTGATGAGCAGAGAGCTGAAATGACTTGCCCAGGGCCACGGTGAGTCAGCACAGGCAGGTTCAGGGAGCAAGGCTTGGTCCTAAACTCTGCACTCTTCCCTGGGTCATCTCATGCAAAGTGACCCTTGAAAACTCAGATTTCTCCCTGTTTCACTCAGTTCTTTTGGTCCTTTTAGGAGCTGGGGTAAGTTTTGAATCACTTGAGAACAAATTTGATTGTACCTTGAAAATTCCAGGTCAGAGTCACATTTGGTAATTCACAGAAAGGCATCACTCTCAAACTTGCTTTTTTTTTGGGCTGTTTTTGAAGCTGGCAAAACTCATCCAGAAAAAAAAATCCCTCTGCCTGCAGCTGTGCTGCAGGAGCAAATGTTACATTATTGGCCATCCTCCAGTTCCAAACTGCATTAAAAGTCAGCTGAAAAACTTCATTGTTCTTAAAGAACTGGTGCAGTTGCCAGAGCTGGATTGCAGTGAGAGGTCAGAAAGGAAGAGCCCCGTGGGGGTTGATGCCACCATCCAAATTCCCTCAGTGTCTGGAGCTTTAGCTGTCTTTTCCTTTTTGTTTTTTCCCTAGCTGAGCACCCAGTGAGGGCAGGTTTAGATTAGATTAAATATTTGGAAGAAATTCATCCATTGATGGGGAGGTTCTGGCCCAGAGAGGCTGTGGCTGCCCCTGGAAGTGT
Organism: Argya squamiceps; assembly: GCA_037834095.1. Lineage (NCBI taxonomy): Eukaryota > Metazoa > Chordata > Aves > Passeriformes > Leiothrichidae > Argya > Argya squamiceps. Next base: position 110,093,312 of record JBBMKD010000145.1, read on the forward strand.
TCAAAGCAAGGTTGGAGCACTCTGAGATAGTGGAAAGGTTTGGAACTGCGTGGTCTTTTCCCACCCAAACCATTCTGTAATTCCTGGCTCTTTTGCTGGGCTCCTCAGTGATGATGACTGTCCCTTTCCCAAGGATAAAAAGTGGGAACAACACCCTGGCTGTGCTTTGGCACCTGCACCTCGATCACATTTGCTGCAGAAATGGCACTTTGGTGGCTTCATTGCCCCAACTAAATTGCTTTCAGAAGCACATTAAATATTCCTGCAGCTCTTGCTGAGTTTGTCAGATGATTTTCCAGCCCCTGGAAGACACAGGGATGTATTTCTCTGCCCACTGCAAGTGCCAGATTGGTGAATTTCAGTAGTGAAATTCCTCCCTGCAGGCACAAGGCGGTGCTGCTGCCCCTCTCCCTGCAGGAATAACGTGGAGGAGGAAGGAAAGCTCTGTGGAAACTCTTTGCTGTGTAATGTTCCTTTTGCTCCCAGGAGGTTGGAAACCAGGCTCAAAGTGCTGCAACACTGTCAGGATATTTTAGTTGTGATCTTTCCTTTCCCCACAGACCCTTTTTATTGAGGATTTTTTTTGGTTAAAAAAACTGGATTTGCTGGTTCTTTTCTTTTCCCATTAGTGTGGGAGAGTGGATGGATCTCAGCCTACTGGCCCTCAGCTCTCCCACTGCAGGCTGAGGATTTCAGTTTTAGCTCAGGGATTCATCAGGTGGCACTGGGAAGTGCTGGAATTGCAGTGAGCAGAAAAGTTTGGACAGCAGAGCTTTCCAGGGTGGGATCATATTAAAAAAAGTGACTCAGCTTGGCCCTCGGGGCATGGGTTGATTTCGTTACCCATCTCACAGGGAGGAAAAAAACACCTCCCCATAGTAACCTCCTGTGGAGTTACAGAGCTGAGACTCCTGTGGTGCCTCTTTTCAGCAGTAATTAACTATTAAGGCAGTAATTAACTGTTCAACAGGTGAATTCTCTCTCTCTCTGGCAATGTTTTGTAAATTACCAGGCTCTGTGGCTGCAGGGAAAACATTTGTACCCCCCAAAAATAACCTGGCACAGCACAGGAACGTGATCTCTGGGCTGTTAAATAGTGAGGTTAATCCTTTAACGTGGCTGTAACCTGCTCACAAGTCTCCCAGAGTATTCCTGAGGGAATAGTGAATATTCCTGAGCCAGCCCTAAAGACCATCCCCAGAGGACAGTTTAGATGCAGTCCCTCTTCTGGAAGCCTGGAAAATGAGATAAATAGGGATGTGGCAATTTGTTCTAGCTGGCCTCAGGGACAGAAAAGCTTTGTCACCATTCAGTTTCCTTGCACAGATGTATCAGCTGATGTCCAAATAAAGGTATTTTGTGTAGGGTTAGAAATGAAAATCCTGTGGGGGGATTCTCCCCTTTCTGCTCAATCAGTATTTTATTTCCTGCTATTTCTTACATCTTTCTCAGACTCTGGTGCTGGAGATACTCTATGAAAAACAGCACTGTTATTTTATTTTTACCACAGAGATGGATTTGCCTTAGAGCTGGAGTACCTGTGTCTGCCTCTTCAGATTATATTGGGTTGGAAATGGGGAAAGAAAGGGGATGGGGCAAAAAAAAATCAAATATTGACCTATTTCAGGCAAAACTTAGGATGCTTCCTTCTTTATAATACTTTGCAATACTTCTTTATAATAAATACATAAATAATAGAAAACTTTATAATATATAATATTATATTACAAATATTATAATATTTGTAATACAATATTATATATTAAAATAGTATAGATAATATAATATATAATAATATAATATAATATATACTATATATAATATATAATAATATAAAATAATATATAATAATATATATTATACAAATATAATATTACAAAACTTTATAACCTATATTTATATAATACATAAATAATCTAAAACTTTATACTTCTTTGTAATACTTTATGATATGTCATTGACTGGATTTTGAGAGAGAAAATTGATAACACTGATGTTTGAATTTGGTGCTTAAGTGCCTCTGACAGAGCTGGACCCTGTTTGCTTGGGGTTTGTTTTGGTTTTTTTTTTTAGAGCCCTCAGTGAAAAAGCAGAAAAAGACATTCAGCCTTGAAGAAAAATCCAAATCTTCCAAGAAACGTGTCCATTATATGAAATTTGCCAAAGGTAAGTGGAGTTTGGTTTTTTTTTTGTTTCATAAGGCCTGGCCAAGATTAGAACAAACCCTGCTGAAGGTGATCTGTTGCCTGGTGGAGTCTAAATTTGACAAGTAAAATCTGGGTTTAGAACCCCCTGCAGCTACTTGCCTAAAGCTCTAACGTGCTGCCCCTCTTTATTTTGGGCAGTTTTGGATGGCTTTAGGCAGCTGATGTTGGGAATAAAACAATTCCTTAGTGAAGAGGCTGAATAAGGGAGCAGTGAATATTCCAAGCAGAGGGGCTTGGGCAGGGATGGGAGCAGCAGGCAAAGGTGAGGTGGGAGTGCCTTGGGCATGTGCCTGGCACTGACCCTGCAATCCCCAGTAACCCCTGCTCAGAGATCATGGGGATGAGATCAGGGATCAGATTAAACCTGCATGAAGGCAGAGGAAAACCCTCTTACATCCACCAGGTGCTTTGTGGGATAAATAGGGGCAGCCAGAAAAACTCTTCATCAAGAACTTGGTGGAGTTGAGTAATTTCTCTTTCTTTCTCTTTCTTTCTTTCTCTTTCTTTCTTTCTTTCTTTCTTTCTTTCTTTCTTTCTTTCTTTCTTTCTTT
>JBBMKD010000145.1:110096169-110108331 GCA_037834095.1 Argya squamiceps
TCTCTCTCTTTCTCTCTCTCTTTCTCCCTCTCTTTCTCCCTTTCTCTCTCTCTTTCTCTCTCTCTTTCTCCCTCTCTCTCTTTCTCTCTCTCTCTTCCTCTCTTTCTTCCTCTCTTTCTCTCCCTTTCTTCCTCTCTCTCCCTTTCTTCCTCTCTTTCTCTCACTTTCTCCCTCTCTTTCTCTCTCTCTCTCTCTCTCTCTCTCTCTCTCCCTCTCTCTCTCTCTCTCTCTCTCTCTGTGATGCCATTATTTGAGTCAGCCCAGGTTCTGGCCCCTGACAGTTGTTCAGTCCTCTCCCTTTTGCTCTGTTCCCCTTTCACACGGTGTGTGCCCATTTCAGGCCATGGATAGGATCAGTTTCCACTAATGGCTGATTTATTAAACTGAGAGCTCTGTGTGTTATTTTCTGACAGCAAATGCTTCTGCTAAAACAGAGCTAATTGATGTCTGAATGGAGGCCAGATTTTCATATCAAGGTTTGGCATTTTTGGTGAAATAATTCAACCCTGAAGCCCGAGCTGTTAACATGAGCCTGCCACTTTATGACATTAAACAATTAAATTGGTTCAGGGGCTCACAAGTACAGAGGCCGTGGCCTGTTGGAGCAAAGAGGATTTATTTTGATTTGGATTTAACCTTTTACTAAATATAGAGGAAAAAAAAAAGTGTCTTTTGAGCATGTAAAACACAGCTCAAGCCTTTCATATTCACACTACCTCTGGTTTGTTTGGTCACAAGCAGCCCCTCATTTGCTTGTACCCTCTGTGTGGCCTGACACAGGGAAATTGTCCTTTTTTTCAGGGGAAAGAGGAAAAGTTATTTGAGAAAGGCTCATGTTGTTGAAGTCCAGTCCTGCTTCCTTTCAGACTAAACAAGACAAGCTGACACAAAAGCTGGAGAAGGGAACAGCGACGGCACCAAACGCGGCTTCCGCTCTCGGGGCTGCGTTGGAGCCCTCGCTGCTGGAGGAGCAGCCACCCCTGGGTCTTGGGAAATACACCCCAAGCTCAGATTAAAACACTGATTTCAGCTGCTTTTCCAGTGGGAGATGCTGCAGGAGGTTGGGGCTGTCAGCTGGGTTGGTTTTCTGTTAGAGGAGGAATGGGGGAGACATGCAGGGGGAGGCACGGAGAGGAAGCGTAGCCTGAAAACGGGAGCAGGAAGATTTTGGGTGTCACATTCCAAGACTTCACCAAGAGAAAGCTGAAAACAACCCCAGTTTTTTCCAGCTTGCTTGGACAAAGCCACTTAGAGGCAGTGCAGTGAGTCAACAAGAAGCTGGGAGCACTTTCTCCTCTAGGCTGATGTGTCTCTTTACCCTCCAGGGCAGTTGTGGATCCCAGGAATAATAAGAAATCAGATTTGGGGATTTTTTTGTTTGTTTGTTTTGGGTTTTTTTGGCCATTACAAAATTCATTTTGAGGTCACTGATTTTGGAATCAGAAAATCAAGTGATTGAGACCCCCACAGAGTCTTAACAAGTTGACCTGTCTGGGTTAATTTTGTTTCTTTAACTTTTGCTGGCCTTTTCCAAAACAATTTTCTGACAGAGGCAGTGAACAACTCAACCACCCCTGTGCTGTGGAATTGGCCAAATCTTTGCCTGTATCTCTGAATATCACATCACATCACACCCTCCTGCTTCTCCCTCCTTGGTTTGTGTCTGATATCCAGCTCACCACACAACAGTCAGATGGGAATAATGGCCCTCCTGGAAATCTCTGCTTCACCCTTGAGATGGTTTTCAGGTGGAATAACCCAGTGTGTGGCAGAGGTGGAGCTTTTGCTTTTCAGAAGCAACATCAGAAATGGGAGAAATGTCCCCACTGAGTAAAAATGGATTTTTTTTTTCATTGTGTGGAGGAGCTGTAACTCCCTAATTCTGTCAGAAATGGGGGATCCTCTTGAGAATCCAAAGATCCCAAAGCATACACACTTTTCCTCTTGTGTACCTTCATTTAGTGGCTTTAGCACAGAGCCACACCATGGTTTGGGTTTGGAGGAACCTTAAAGTTCATCTAATCCCACCCCCTTGCCATGGCAGGGACACTTTGCACTATCCCAGGTTGCTCCAAGCCCCATCCAACCTATTTCCTGATTTTTGTTTATCTCCAAGAGCAATTCCTCTCTGTCTGTGGGTCACACTGTTGCCAAAATACATCCTCAGATGTGAAGGTTTGGGGATTTTTCCCTCTCTTTACCCCTTCCAGGTAAGGATCTCTCATCACGCACTGAACAGGACCTGTCCTGCATTTTTGGGAGGAGACAGAAGAGTGCCAAGACCCAGGTAAAGAAAAATCTTCTCCTTTCTCTTGTTTCCTTGTCCATTATCCCTTATTTTACTTATATATATATATATAAAATATATGTATATAAAATAATCCAAATGTGTTCTGCCAATGTGCTTTTTTTACTTGAAGTGCTGTGCTTGAACTGTGAGGAAATAAGAGCAAAATTTAACCTAAAAATTTATTTAATTAAAAAAATTTAATCCCTGTTTTTGTGGATTATCACAATGTAACTTCTTTGGAGATAGGGAACTCCAGTATTTTAATTTTTTTGGTAGAAATTGCACATCACAAAGGGGAATTTTGCTTGACCTGAAAGGTCAAAGGTTGGACTCAATGCTCTCAGAGGTCTTTTCTAACCTAAATGATTCTGTGCAAGATCCATGAATATCCAAAATAAAACTGGACCTTCAGTAGCAACTGGGCAATATCTCCACAAACTGCCCTTGTTTTCCCAAAAAATGGGAAAGGCTGAGCAGCTGCAAAAGCTGCAGAGGTGGCCTGAACAGTGATAAATATTTGATGAGAAGACCTTTCCTTTGACTTGGTGTAATGAGATCCAGGTTTGGACCAGCTTTTATTTTATTTATGTGTTCATTAGCATTTTGTACTTGCACACACAGACCAGCTCTGTCAGTGGAGAAAATAACTGTGACATGACCAATATATCCAGAAAAATTCTTTGGGAAAAAAATAACATCTGGAAAAGCACAAATGAATATATTGCAGGAATTGCCCTGTTGGTTCCAAGTTCTTGAAAATCTCTGGTTTTAAGGGGAAGGTGGGGCTTGAAATGGAGTGGAAATTTCTGGAATACTCTGTAATTTTTGCCACCTTGCTCCTTGTGCTCTTGGAAGTCGTTGTGGAGCTTCACTGCAGGTCACTGGGAGCTGAAATGAGGATTGGGGAACATCCAGTCTGTTGGAGCTCTCACATCCTCTGAGTACCAGGGAGCCCTGTTGGTTCTGATCACCAAAATATTCTGGATATTCTCCTTGATTCCCTTGCTGTCAGATCAGTGGGAAGCTGGACAATCTGGGATTTAAAGCAGCTCAGCACTGCTGAGGGTTAAAGGAGCAGATTTTGCCCACTCATGAGTTGTCTCAAGTAGCTGGGATTGTTTTCTCTCTGTTCTACATCTTCTGAAATGCAGAGTTGAAAAGTTGCTTCTTCTGGGACTTTTTCCTGCAGAACATTTGCTATTTAGTGGATAAACACAGCAGATCACCTGGATTTTATGCAGGGTGTCTAAGTTTGTGCATGTTTTTTGCCAATCCCTTGACAGTTGCAGTGCTTGGCTGATGGCTGCAGTGCAGATTTCCCTGAAATGGTTCAAGCTTCTGGCAGGAAAGTCACAGACTCTGCACCCAAATTTCCCCATGCAAATCCAGCAGCAGGGAGTAGAATTTGGAGCTGCATTTGTTGTTTTCTGGTTGCTGCTGCTGAGCAACCACAGGGGGAGGAAGGCAGAGGCAGCACAGTGGCTTCCTCCAGCTCCCCCCTTCTCCTTCTCTTCATGGATCAGAGATCTGTGGAGTTTGCAGAGAGCAGAAGTGCACTGCTCAGCCCTCCAGCTCTGCACCCATGAACTCTTGTGCTCCCTTCCCATCATGTTCCAGAGCCTGGTGTCCTTAAGGTGGCACAAAAAGGCTCTGCAGGAATTCTCTGTGTTTTCCTGCTGGTTGGAAATCCCTGAGCTCTGGGCATTTCCCTGCTGTTGGCAGCAAGGTGCTGCCATTCTCCTGGGACTGAGTTGTGTGGAGATGAGGTAGGAAGGGTTCTAGTGCCCAGCAGAGCCCTGGGTTTGCTGCAGGTTGTGGTAGGCTCTAGTTCCCTTCAAATTTCAGCTCCTGGGCTGGTTTCCCTGGTCACAGGATAAGGATTTCCATGATTCCATAGGAGGCAGAACTCCCACCCATGGATCTGATTGCAGGTTCCCAGCTGTGGAGATGATCCATGGAAATAACCCCTGTTGATCCTGGAAAAGCTGGAGCTGTGGCCCACAGGAATCTCATGGATTTAAAAAGACCAAATTGCTGGATCAGGACAAAAATTTATCCCCAGGGATGAATCCAGGCTGGGGATGAAGGGATGGAGCAGCCCTGGGAGAAGGATTTGGGAGTCCTGGTGGGTGAGAGCTGGACATGACCCAGCCCAGAAACCCCTGGAGCTGCTGGAGCAAATCCAGAGGAGGCACCAGGATGAGCAGAGGGATGGAGCAGCTCTGCTAGGAGAAAAGGCTGAGAGAATTGGGAGTGTTCAGCCTGGAGGAGGCTTTGGGGTGACCTAATTGTAGCCAGAACCTGAAAGGAGCTACAAGAAGGATAGAGAGAGACCATTTACAAGGACCTGAAGAGCCAAGACACAGGGAATGGCTTCAAACTCACAGAAGACAGTTAGATGGGATACTGGGGAGAAATTCTTCCCTGTGAGGGTGGTGAGGCCCTGGCACAGGGTGCCCAGAGAAGCTGTGGCTGCCCCTGGATCCCTGGAAGTGTCCAAGGCCAGGCTGGATGGGATTTGGAGCACCCTGGGATAGAGGAAGGTGTCCCTGCCCATGGCAGAGGGTGGATCTGGGTGATCTCTAAGGTCCCTTCCAGCCCAAACCCATTCCATGGTTTTATAACTTGGAGTCTCTGAGGCTTTTTCTGAGGTATCATCTCCCTCCTCTGTTCTCAGAGATGCAGTTTGAGAAGGATTCAGCACACATTTGATGAGCACTGAATGACCCCAACAGGGCCACCATCCCACTCTTGATCTTTTGACAAAGATTTTCAGCTGAATTCTTTTTCCCCTGTTTCTTTCAGTCTGGGATCAGAAAAACTTGGGTGTAACTTCATGGGAAGGTGCAGGCTGAAGAACTGCTTTTCACAGAATCACAGAATTGCTGAGGCTGGAGGAGACAGCAAACTCTTCAGGAGTTTGTCCAGAGTTTTGATTATCAGCCTTCCCAAAGCCTCCAGTTTAAGCCTGTGACAAAATTTCAGTGGGTGGAGAAAGAGATCTCTTAAGGGGCAGAAGAGATCACAGAATCATGGAATTGTTAAGGCTGGAAAAAACCTTTACAATCCTCAGCTCCCAAGCCTGTTCACCACTCAACCACGTCCTCAGGTGCTACAGCCACGTGTTTCTTGAACATTTCCAGGGTTGGTCACTCCTCCACTTCCTGAGCAGCCTGTTCCAGTGCCAGACAAACCTTTCCATGAAGAAATTTTCCCTAAATCCAGTCTAAACCTCCCCACTGTTGCAGCAGGTCTGGCTGGTTGGCTGGGTCACACCAAACTGCCTTTAGAGGTTAAGGAAAGAGAAGACAAAAAGTCAAAACACAGGGAATTCCATCTGTGCTTGTGCTCCAAGGGGAGTTAGTGAGAGAACTCAAGGCTCAGTGATGGTTTCTGCAGCAGCAAGATAATCTTGGCTCTTCTGAAGTGCTTGTCAAAAATCTGTCACTGATAAACAGGGTCTCAACAAATCACTGTAACAAATCAGTCCTGTCCACTCTTTTCCAGTGTGGACATCAACAATCATTCTGTGATCTGTGCTTTTGGCAGGAGATGCTCTGTGTGAGCTTAATCTGAGCTCTCTCAACTGTGGGGCTGATCTCAGACTCCTTTTTTAACTGTCTCAATGGCCAAGGATTGGTCTGGTAATGGATCTCTGCTCTTGTTCCACAGCAGCTCTGCAGCAGTGAGTGGGGAATGTTGAAACTTGGATTATCTACCTTATCAGAGGAAGAGGGAGTTGGCCAGAGGACTGTAAAGATTGCAAAAGAGGGGAATTGCAAAGGATGTGGAAGGAAATGCTGCTTGCCCCTGAGTTTCTCTAGAAGCAATAAAAGCACAGTGCTGTTTGTTTTGGTGGTTCTGGGATATGTGTTGCTAATCAGAGGTAATTCCAACCTTTAATTCTCCTGAATGTTCAACATAACCATCCTTCTTTTAAAAAAATTATTTTGGATAAATCACGTGTCCAGCTCAAACCTTCTTAATAAACTACACCGGGACCTTTGTTTAAAGCAAAACAAAACAAAAATACAAGTCAAAAAAACAAGATGGGGAAGAAAACAATGGCTGGGCTTCAGAGTGGACCTAAATTGAAAACGTCTGCAGTTTTTTTCCCAGGGAGAGCAAGTGATCAAAAATATTGAATTGTAATTATGATGCTCTCTGGAGACCTGCAGTTGAGGACCTGTTTTTGCAGGGTGAGATCTGCCAGACTTGTTTTTTTTTTTGCCCCCACCACTTTTTTCCCTGTGATTTTTCTCACTTGCTTAGGAACACACTGGGAGCTGGGGAGACAGAAAAACAAATTCCATTAGTTCCTATCTGGTTGAACTTCCTGGAACCCCCCCACTATTTTTTTAAATTTTTTTTATTTTTTTTTTGCTTCTCAGAATTTCCTTCCTCCATCCAGCTGTGTTTCCTGATGGAGCCTTATCACTGGAGAAAATGCTCCTGAGTGAGGGTGAGGATTTGGGAATGAGTTGCAGACAGTCCCAACGTGGTTGCTGAACAACATGATTCTGGCACTGATTTCACTCTGGGGGGGAGCAGCTCTGATTTGCTCAAAGCCTGGTTGGAAATGCATAAAAACCTTTGAGTGTTTTGCATCTATCTCACATGCATGGCTCAGGCAGTTCCATGAGTAATCTGCTTCCTCCAAGTTTGTGTAACTTGGATGTAAAACCTGCCTAAGTTCCCTGAATCCACCCCAGTCCAAGTGGCCCGAAAGTCTCAGGCTTGCAGTGATTTCTTCCTTGTTAGGCATTAGAAATGGAACTGTCCACCCCCCTGGTGCTTTTTTTCACTTTTTTTGTTTTGTTTTTTAATCAGGAAATTGTCTTCTGACACATTTTGCAGAACTTCCTCAACTGATTTGTATTTCCCAGCACTTATCAGAAAAGCATGTTGGCTGATCTTAAGGGACATGGCTGAAAATCCATTAAAGTCTGGCTCTGCCATGGGCTCCCTGGAGTTATGGGTGAACTGATACCACCCCCCTGCACCTCAATTTTCTGCAAAATACCAATCAAGATACTGGTTGTTTGTGGGCTTTCAAAATTATGACTTTAGACAAGTTGAAAGTTTAATCTTAGGGTTTGTTTGGTTTTTTTTTTACCTGTGACCAAATTTGTTGCAGGGTTAGCACATAAATTAATTTGCTGCTCCCTTTTTTGGCAATGCCAGGGAAGGGAAAAAAAAAATCAAACTGCAGAAGAGAAAAATGAGTTACAAATTAACACAGATTTTTCACTGTTCTGCTTTGGAGACCACAGTTAGCATGAGGTATTTGGGATTGAGAAGCACAACAGAATAATAATAAAAAAAAGACATCAAAAACCTGGAGAGAGTCCAAAAGGATTTAGTAAAATGGGAGACAGGGTTAGAGGGCATGTCCTAGAAGGAGAGAGTGGAGGAACTGGGTATGTTCACCTCAGAAAAAGAGGCAGAAAAAAGATGACCTCTCTGCCTATAAATATCTGGGGGTCATGGGGAGGGAGGAGCAGAGGAAGGGAAGGGACAGTAATCAGAGCAGGCAAAAGCCAGGAGTGGGACTGGGGGGTGACAACTTCAATTAGAAAAAGGAAGACACAGACTTGCTCTTCAGCAGGCTTCCTCACAGTGATGTCAGCAGGGCACTGGAGGAGTCTCCTGAGGGAAATCCCAGCTCCTCAGTGAGTGATGCCAAGAAAAAAAGATGAGTTTAACACTTTCAGGGATGGGCAGAGATGGATCAGTGTAAGTGGAACATCTCCCAGCAGCCATTCTGTGAGCAGCTCCAGTACTGGAGTTGGATTCCTGTGGTTTGGAGGATTCTCTGTGGCTGAAGGAGATGGTGCTGGAATCCCTGTCCTTGTGCACATGGATCTGTTGGCCTTTCCCTGTTCAGTCATGAAATATTTTAGAGTCTTAATATCTCTGAAATCTCTGCTGCTTTGACCAGCAGGTTTTACTTGCCTCAGATTTTTAGTCTCAAGTGGTAGGACATGGGGGAATGGTCTTGAGATGAGGCAGGAGAGGTTCAGATGAGGAAAAAATTGTTCCCTGTGAGGGTGGTGAGGCCCTGGCACAGGTTTCCCAGAGAAAAAAAAATTAAATTTTTTAAATTTTAAAAAAATCTGGTTTTTTTCTGTGGCTGCCCCATCCCTGGAAGTGTCTAAGGCCAGGTTGAATGGAGCTTGGATCAACCTGGGATAGTCCCTGCCCATGGAAAAGGTGGAATGGGATGAGCTTTAAGCTCCCTGACAACCTAAACCATTCTGGGATTATTATCAAGGCATTTTTCCAGCCTCTGTAGTACTGCAGGAACATTTTGGGCCTCTCCAGTTCTGCTCTGCACCCCACCATGGATTCTTAACAGCCAAAAGGGTCAAAAAGAAGAGAAAAACCAACCAAAACCAGGATTCTGCCAGCAGTGAGCAGTGCAGTGCCAGAGGAGCAGCCAGGACAGGCTGGTGACACAAAGTCACGAGGGGGACAACAGGACAGTGCAGCTGAAGGGCTGAATCACAGAACCACAGAATGGTTTGGGTTGGATGGAACCTTAAAGCTCATGCAGGAGGTACAGGTAGAGCAAATCTCAGACTCATGAAAAGCAGATTTAAGACCCTGTTGCTTTGAGCTGGTAACTTACAACACCTCCTACATAGCAATTCAGAAAATTAATTAGGCTCAAGGTGTTAATTTGGGCCACATATTTAATATTTCTCCATGCAAGATGAGATTGGTGTTCTTGAAACAAGAAGAATTTCTTTTACCCAGCATTCTGTCCTAGTTGTGCTTTTGATAAAAAAAAAAGGGAGGAAGAGCAAAGTATTGATGTTTTGTTGCCCATTCTATAAGCACCTTGTTAATCAACAGGAGGATAAATTATTGCTGCTCAGATATCAGGAGAGAGGGAGAAGAGGAGATATCTCCCAATCTGGAAGTAAAGGTGCTTTTTCTTCCTCTCTTCATTGGAGAAAGTCTTGCCTCCACGTTTGTTCCTTGGGGGGTTTGTTAAGGAACAAAAAACAAAACTAGGGGGGGAGCTCTTTTTGATTTATCTTCTCTCCTTCCCTTTTGGTCACTTCCAGAGGCTTAAAGAGCCGAGTTGGCTTTAATGTGTTACCATTAGAGACCAGGCATTAGCTGGAATAAACCCATCCTGCCTCAGCAGTGAAAAATATCCCTTGATTGGCTAATTAATCAGTCAAAGGGGAATGACATGGCCCTCGGCTTGAGGGACTCTGCTGCACAGGCAAACAGGTCATTGATGAATGGTTTAGCCACAAATTCATATATCAAGAAAACTTAGTCATTTTTAAACTACACTTGGTGTGAAAGCTGTGCTGTGGTTTTTTTTGTTTTGTTTTGGAGGTGGATTTTTTGCTGCCTTTGCTTTTTTGTTTTGTTTTTTTTCATCGTGGAAGCTTTTAGGCTGTGGAAGTTTGTGAGAGGAAAAGGCCAATGCAGAACTTTGTCTCCATTGGAGTTCTTCTGTTTTAAGAATTGTGGAAGAAAAGAACACTCAAGAATTGGGGTTTTTTTCCCCTCACTGTGGTTTTTTTATGTTGAGATTGAGTGGGTCTGAAATCAGGATGGCTCAGTTGCTTTTGTCATTTAAAGATCCTGAGGCTGCTCAGTTGGTCATATCCAGTGCTCAGGCACTGCATGGACAAAAAAAATAGTTCCATAAATGGGTCTGATGAAATAATTGGGGGAAATCTTTGGTGTAGGAGACAGATCTGTGTTGGTAAAAGGCTTTAACTGACCTGATTTCCTTTTGGCTTTTGGCATTTCTGTGCTGGACCTTGTCATCTGTATGTTTTATAACACCTTGTCCTGCAAAAAGTGGTTCTGCAGTGAGATTCTTCACTGAGATTTAGAGAAAAAAAGAGGAAAAAAAAAGGAAATGAAAAGGGGAGGAAGGAGATCCAGCTCTAAAATAAACTGCATAAAAATGTGATCTAGAAGCACTTTTATCCGTGGGGTAAATAGGGTTAAAGCAGTGGAATCGTGTAAGGGACCACAAAACAATGTTTGGCATAGCTGCTTAACTGGGTGCTCAGAACAAATCCCAATTGTGCTTTTTTTTTTCTTGCAATTATCTTTTTTTTTCTTTTTTAACTATGTATTATGTGAGAAAGTAACACATCAGTCCCTAAGAATATGGGTTTGTCTTCTAGGGACTAAACCTCATCTTATTTTGTGTAATCCCTTCCTCCCAAGCAGCCCTTGCCACGGGCCTGAGCTTTACAGACCAACCTTGGTTTGTTTTTCCTTTTAAAAATATTTGTCTGATCAAAGAGCCTTCCTTAAAAAAAAATAAAAATTAAAAAAAATTGCAGTGCAGCAGTTCAAAACAAGGAAAAGTACCTTTTTTTTGATCCTATCATAACAGGATTTGTCTATGGAAGTGTGAACTAAGCAGGTGGCTTCCTGTTGATTTTTTAAGCCAGGTGGGCAAATTCTTGATGATGAGTTGGTCTCCCTCCCTGCCCTGCTTTCCCTGGGGCAGGAATTTGCTTATTCCTGTGTCTGGAGGAGTGGGATTTGAGCTGAAAAGTTGTTAGGATAATGCTGTTGTGGGAATGAGAGGGAAACAGCAGCTTGGTCTCTCAGAAATCAGGGGTTAGGATGCATTTTGTTACCTCCAAGGTGGCAGCTGGGTCTACTCAAGCAGCCTGCAAGGACTGGCTGTTCACAGCAATCTGATTTTTGCTGACTTAGTGTCATTAAAGGGTGTCTAACCTTCCCTCCAAGGGTGGCTTCTGATTTTTGGCTCATCAAGCTGGTTATGAAACTGCTGGTTGGTTCAGATGGGTTAAACAAACCAGAAGCTGGAGCAAAAGAAGTGATTCAGCCTGAGAAAGTGCTTAAAATCTAAAGAAACAAGCTTTTCCACTTCCAAGCCAGTATTTCAGCTTCTCTGTTGGATTGTTCTTTCTTCAGCTGTGAATATTTGCTTTTTTAACTCTCCAGTGAGGAGAAATATCTGGTGCTGGAGAGTGACTTGGTGGTGGTAAAGTTCCCCACCAGTGTCCAAACTGCTTCCTCCTCTCTCTGAGCTCCCTCCAGCTCCTTGGCATCTTTGCAAACCAATTTGAATTTAATTTGATCTTATTTGAGTTATTCCCAAGGTTAAGACAAGGTTAAGAAAACCCAGTGTCTGTTTTTCACTACATCTGCAGCCTCTCTCTGCAAACCACCATCAATCCCAGCCTGTTTTGGTGTTGCCATAGAGAGAGGGACAAATGTGACAAAAGTGATGATTAATGTCATTAATCTGTTAATAACTGTGCATATCCCTCAGCTGAGGAAGAGGATGATGGGGAAAACAAATCATGCAGGGGAATAGTTGGTGCCTTCTGTGCTCAGGTGGCTTCAGCATCAGCTTTGAAAAAAAGAGGTGTCCCCTGTCAGGATCCTGGTGATGAGGACTTGCTGTTCTCCCTCATGGAATATTCTGTGGGAAAAGTCTCAGATTTGGAGTTAAGGATGAATATTGTCCTGTTTTGATTTGTTTGAGAGGAGAGAGCAGGGACTTGTGGACCTGTTGGAATGCTGGAATCACAAGGATGCTCTGAGGGCTGGAGCCAGGCTGGGAGAGCTGGGGGTGCTCACCTGGAGAGGAGAAGGATCCAGGGAGAGCTCAGAGCCCCTTCCAGAGCCTAAAGGGGCTCCAGGAGAGCTGGAGAGGGATTTTGGGACAAGGGATGGAGGGACAGGACACAGGGAATGGCTTCCTACTCCCAGAGGGCAGGGATGGATGGGAGATTGGGAAGGAATTTTTGGCTGTGAGGCCCTGGCAGAGGTTTCCCAGAGAAGCTGTGGCTGCCCCTGGATCCCTGGAAGTGTCCAAGGCCAGGCTGGACAGGGCTTGGAGCAGCCTG
>JBBMKD010000145.1:110108431-110125863 GCA_037834095.1 Argya squamiceps
TCCAAGGCCAGGCTGGACAGGGCTTGGAGCAGCCTGGGATAGTGGAAGGTGTCCCTGCCCATGGCAGGGGGTGGAACAAGATGATTTAAGGTCCTTTTTCCCCCAACCCATTCCATGGTAACAACTGAAATCAGCCACAGAAAAGGCAACCAAGGGGAACTCAAGAGCTTTGGACAGAGTTTGGATACTCTGCTGAACAGATTCCAAAACTTCCATGCAGGCAGCAGGGTCTGAAGTCTCCCCTGCACTGCATTAAGGGATGTGGATCCATCTGTGGTGTGGTTTGTCCCTTCTCTCCTTGGGGACAGTTGGTTGTGCCCTTGGATGTCTGGATTTGCAGTCTCACAGTGCTACAACCCCAGTGGGTGTGGGGAGGGGAGGCTGGAGGTTGGTCTGGCTTTGGAGCAGGAGGTGCTGCTCTCTGTGATCATTAATCCCTCAGAGATTTTTGGTTGTATCCTGGGATGGACCTGCAGAAGGTTCTGCCTCAATAATCCTGGTGGAAAGTTCTGGAGTCCCTCAGGATCCAGAATTCCCAGGGTGGTTTGGTGGCCACCTTGTAACTACCTCAGCAGGAGTTAAAAACCAACACATGGTGGATAAACTTTCAGCTCCCACAAAAAGTCAGGATTGAGGATGATTTTATCATGGATAGTAGAGTGGACAGAGGGTGAGAAGTGTGGCTGTCCACAGCATTCCATTTTTAATTTTTTATTTACTGGGATTTATTTTAAACCTGCTGTTTTCAGTTCTTCCAAGTGCTGGGAAAAGTGTTTTTGATATCAGAATCCAACCCAGCTCAGGGTAACACTGATCCTGTGTCACCTGTGTGTGGTACAGGTTGTTTTTTACAACAAATGAAGGGAAGATCAAAAATATTGCATGCCCTAAAATCCTGTTTTCCAGAATTCTGAAGAATTTAAATGTCACTCCATGCTTCAATACTTGAAAGAAAATTATTTATTCTCAATACTTTCTTACAAAGAAATATCTAAGCTTGGGAGCAGAAGAAAGTTTCTGTAGTGCAAGGTAGTCAAAGGCTAATGCTAATTAGGAAATGTTTTCTAGTTCACAGAAAATACAATTTTTTTCTCTTAAAATTTCTAAAAAATATGTATTTTAATTTGAAATTGTCAGCTTGTGTATTTTGCAATAAATATTTGTAGTTAGAAAAATAGTCATTGCTACAAACATCTTGCTGTGGTCAAGTGTAAGCTTGAAGGTGTTTTTTTATTATTCATTAAACCACTATATGGAGTAAAGAAATCTTAGATGAGGAAAAAATCAAGCAATTTTATTATTTCAGGAAACCCTTTATTTATATATTTATTCTTTGATGGCTCATAATATGGATATGAGGTTTATATTTAGTGGAGAAAAAGAGGAGCAGTTCAAGTACATAAGAAGAAGGTTTTTGTTGGTTCTCTCCAAATCTCATCTGCTGCTTAAACTCTTAAAAATATTGAAAAAGCACCAAACACTCCAAGTGCATGGAAAAGTTCTCAGGTTTAATGAAAATATTTGTAAAATCCTCTGGGTGTCAGTGGATGTGGAATTTCACTCCAATACTAATGGATTAAGCCACTAAGAAATTTGATGTGAAATATGTCAAAGACAACATCCCGAATTCTGTCTTGATGCATTTTGGGGGTGGCTGACTCTCCATGTCCCTGCTGTGACATCCAAACAAAAGCTCTTTCCTCCAACAATTCCCAAATTATTTTAGAGCTTCAGATCTTTATTGACTTGGCTGGCTCAGCTCATCCCAATATCAACTCCTTAATCACTTTGTAAACACCACATTTAGCCCAGTGGATTATTAAATTTTCTAAATATCTCCCTTTTCTAAGGACTCTCTGCATAGCACCAGTTCAAAACTCCAGTTGTTCCATGAAGACCACCATAATATATAAATTATATAAATTATAGAAATTATAGAAATCTCCTGGTGCTGCTCAGCTCCAATCTGGGGCAGTGATATAACAAAACACCTGACTGTGGAGTTATCCAGCTCTCAAATTGCATCCCCCTAAAAACGTTTCCCCTCCTGACTTAAGGAGTGAACGTTCTGTGGGGAGCAATTCAGCCTTGGCCAAAGTGACCTAAATTCAGCCTTTTAATATCTGTGTCTTGTGCTGATGCTGGGAGCTTAAGCATTCATTTACATTTCATCTTAAGAGCAGTGAGAATGCTGGGCCAAGCTTTGAGGTGATGAGAGAGAATTGGGTAATCCTACACGTCAGCAAGCGGCTGGAAGAGGAAGTTTTTTGTTGGAACTTGCACACTGAGAAGGCACAAATGTCCCTGTTTTAACTCTGCCTCGCTAAGCCTCCAATTAATCACTGCTTTTGAACTCCTCTCTCCCAGCCCCTCTGGATTTGGGAGGATGGGATTTGTCCGTGGTGGATTCCAGGAATGTGGCTCAGGTGAGGCACAGCCAGGCTTTAGTCAGGTTCCCTTTCACAAGGCTGTGCAGCCTTGGGTCAAGTTTGCATCCCAATTTCCCAACCACTAAATCCTGGGATGATTCATGTGTCCCAAGCCCTAATTCGTGTTGTGTGTGGTTCTTCATGAAGTGCATTGAAATACTGGGATGATAATTGTGAATTTTGAAGTTCAGCGTGTATCACCCAGGTTCCTCCCAATGCTCATTTCTGGCAGAGCTGTTGGAAGTGTTCTCTACGTGCTTCCCTGTTTACCTTTTGAACTTCACAGCCCATATTGTGGTTTTAAGACATTGCAGCTTAATTAAAACTTTCAGAGAGTCCTGGAGCGTGACTGTCTCCAGCCTTCCTGAAATCCTTGCAAAAAGCAGGGCTGTTTACATAAAAAATCGGGATGGGAGAGGGGTGCTGTGCTCCAGAGCATCCCCCTGAGGGCACAGCTGGGGGTGTAACCCTGGATATTTGTGGATTTTGGGAAGCTGAGGTCAGGCAAGAAGTGCAGGAGTATCTCACCTTGCAGGAGTGTTTGTTTAAGTGGTCAAATGGAGCAGCAACCCTTGCTTTGAGAGGATTTCATGTATCCCTTGTGCTGCTGATTCCTTGCCCTCATTCCACCCGTCCCCCTCTACCCAGGCCTTCCCACCCGGAGCGCTGCATGCTCGGGTGGTTTGGGGTGGTTTTTTTCCCCCCTTTTTTTTTTTTAATAAGCCTGGTGTTTGTCAGTTACCAAACGGCAAAGGAATGCTGTGTGTGTAGCAACTGCGGTGGATCTGATCCAAAAAGGCAGGGAGCGTGGCCCGTTCCTTTTTCCGGCCTTGTCGTAGGGAAATGGGCGTCGTCTCCAAGAGACGCCCGGCGGGCAGAGCCCTCGCTCGGCTCGGCAGCACCGCCGGGCCCGGGGGGTTCTCATCTGAGCACTCGCTCCTGGAAAACACTGAGCTTTGTCACTCCTGGCAACTTGGCTGTACAAAAACACTGATAACAATAAAGGGCTCCCTGCCCAGTCCGGGCTTGCTCTTGCTTTCTGGGAATCTTCCAGGGTAAGAGGAGATGCTGCCCCTCTGCTTTAACCCACAGTGGGCTTCTGCTCCCTTCTGCTCTTATATTCTGCACCTCTACAGACCTAAAGCTGTGACAGATCCTCTTCCAAGACAGAATTTTGACTCTTGAAGCTCTTTTCTTTCCTGTATCTGTAGAACAAAGTGCCGTTCACCTTCACAGAGTGGCTGAAGGGATGGGAACTGCTCACACTCTCAGAGGAAGTAGGAAAAGTTATCTCAAGTTCGTGTCAGGCAATAAGAGATTAGAATTTTGCCACGACATCTGTAAAGCACTTTTCGTGGTTAATTTTCCAAGAAGTTTTTATGGTTAAAAGTTTTGGACTAAAAGCTGCAAAACTCTTTTATCCTAATTAGTAACCAATTTTTCTGGAATCTGGATTGTCAGGCTGGTGGGAGAATTCTCTGTTTTCCTGGGTTTGAAGTCCTTGAAAGAAAAGATGACATTGCACCCAAGGGGGAGATTGGGGGTTTGACACCACTTAAGGGCCCTGACACAAAATCACCTTCAGGGCACAAAATCATGCAGGAGGCACCCACTTGGCTTCTTGTTTCGTCCTTCAGGATTTCTTGTTGCTCTGGAGATTTGCTGATCCTGATGGATTTGAGGCAATATTCTCCAATTGTTTCAGAGTTAAGCTGAATGCCTAAAGGAGAGGGAGATTAATCCCAGCTGAGAGGTTAAATGTAGTGATGTAACATCTGAGAAGCAGGGGAAGAGAAGAGCCACAGTGAAGGGCCATTTAACCTGCTTGAGGTGTGAGCTGTGCATTTGAGGGTCACCTCTCTCCATTGGATATGGAGATTTCAGACTCCAGATGTAAAGCTTCCACTAAATATTAAATATTTGTTTTGAGCTTTAGGTGCAAAGCTCTTGGTTTATAATCATATATTGCAAATATATAAAAGCTTTATATTCTTTTCTTTTCCATATAGATACTTAGCAAGGCAATATACTTTTGACAATTTCTGTTTTATATTTTTCATAGAACAGAATTACAGAGCTTGGGTGGGAAGGGACCTTAGAAATCATCTCATTCCAACTCCCTGCCAGGGCTTGGAACTCACATTTTTGGTGCTGCTAAAAGGATTCGGTCCCAGAACATGGCTAGGACCTCAAGGAACATTGGAAGGGACCACATGTACAGAAATTGTTCTGTAGATTAATGCCACTTCCTGACTTATTCTTAAATAAATGATCTTTCTGTCACTTCTCATTGCTTTCCTTTGCCAAGTTCTAAATAAAAAATACCTTTCTGTAGGAGATACAAGCAAAAATCCTTCTTAAGGCAGGAGCTTTATGTGTCCAGGAATTTATAGGCATCTTTTCCCCAGTGTGAAGCTCTGAATCGGTGCCTGGCTCTTATTTAGGAGGGCACATTATTCACTTTTCTCCAATATTTGGGAAAGCAGGACATGCTGCTCATTTGAAAATCATACCAGCTCCTTTATCACTGCCAGTCACAGTCAGCAACGCTGCATTCCCAGCTTGACACGAAGGAGGAGGTTTGCCCTGAATAAATAGAGGAGATAAATGGTCTTTCTGTTCCTCAGAGGAATTTGGGCCACTTCTCAAAGTTGGTGCCAGGAGTACAGTAGCAGAGTGGCATGGTTAAAGTTAATTGCCCTCAGATTTTAGTTAAAAGTCTAACTAGCTTGTCAGCTTTGAATTTATATTTTCACAGTTCACTAGGGAGTGATAATAGGGAGGCTTTGATGTAGCTGCCTGTTTTTTGCTTTGTACGAAATGCTCCCAAGTTTAGTAAATAAACTTTTATTGAGACGAGGGGCAGGATTGACAGCTTAGAACCAGCCAGGAGAATCATGGATATCCCCTCACCGAGGGGCAGAGGGGCAGCAGGACTTAGGAGCTGCGTGGCTGGAATGATAAAGGAGATTTTCTTTGAGTACAGTGCTGAGCTCTCTAAGAAACAGCTCATCAGAGATTTGTTAATTAGGTGTCACCGGAGACTTGCTGAAACAGTGAAGCTGCACAAAGCACTACCTAATTAACTCTTTAACAGCCCTGGAATACACTCTGCTGGTTCCCTCCTCCAGGGAAACTGAGGAATGCTGGGTTAATCCCCTGGGGCTGCCCAAGACTGTCCTGAACTGCATTTGAGAGAACAGAGATGTGAGACTGATTCAGAGCTGGTAACAGGAGACTGTGGCTTCTAAACCAAGAGAAACCTCCCTAAATTAACTGGTTACAAAGATGGTCATTCTGGCTTTAACTGCAACCAAAGTATCTTTTTGTTGTTGTTGCTTTGGGTTTTTTGGTTTTTGGGGTTTTTTTTGTGGTTGTTTTGTTTTGTTTTGTTCTGCTTTTGTTTGGTTTTTTGCTTTGGTTTTTAATTTGTGATGACCCTTGCTCTGTACTGTACCTCTCTGCCCTATACCCAGCTGGGAGGGACCCAAGCTGTTCAGTCATCTTTCAAGTACAGAAGCAAAAAAGCACATTCAAAAGCATTTAAAAGATTTGCTACACCTTATTCTAATATTATTATCTTATTCAAGATTATCTAATAATGTCACTCAGAGGGTGGTGAGGCTCTGGCACAGGTTGCCCAGAGCAGCTGTGGCTGCCCCTGGATCCCTGGAAGTGTCCAAGGTTGGACAGGGCTTGGAATAACCTGGGAATAGTAGAGGATGTCCCTGCCCATGGTGTGGGGCTGGAACTGGGTAGTTTTTAAAGTCCCTTCCAACCCAAACCATTCTGGAATTCTGTTTTTGGTTAACTTTCTAGTCACAACATTATTGGGGTTGATGCCCTCCAGGCAGCTGTTCTCTGGCTGAAGGGCAGATCAACTCCAAGGAATTGGAGTGCTCCCCCTAATTCTTGCTGAAATCATTCCTGAACACTTTTTAATTTAAATACATTTTAAATCCTTTCTCATTAAATGAGGAGGAATAACTTATTCTCCTGATTCACCTGGCCATGTGTGAACAATCCATTGAGCTCTTTGAAGGTGCCAGTGGTTTTCTTGGCTCTTCAGCTGAGGTGGATGAATTCCATTGCCAGGATCTTACTGCCATACAGACCTTGTCTCAGTGAGCTGCAGTTTTTTTGGAATCTTTTCTTGAGCTGCTGTTTTTCTGGGATCTCTTCTCGAGCTGCTCTTTTCACTGCAGGTGGTTCTGCAGAACAAGCTGGCTGCATTCAGACACAGAGACAAACTTGTGCCTCTGTGGCTGAGCTTACACAAGCACAGATCACCTGCTGGCCACCAGGAATGTGGCCTGATCTTGTTCTGGCTGACCCCAGTGAAAATGGGAACTCTGCATTGCCAAAACCATTGGAGCATCCAGTGGCTCCGAGGAGTCCAGCAGGCTGCAGACAGGTTTGAACAGTCTGAGTGGGAAGGGAATTTGTGTTTTGCAAGCCCTGCAATATTGATTTCAGCACTGCCTGGCTGGGGCAGGGGTGATGTCAGCTCCTGGAGGAGTAGCTGTGGCTCTGTCTGAAGGAAAACTTGGGGTTTATCCACTCTGAAACCATGAAAGTCTTAATTCCTTCAGAAAGTCCTTAAAGTATTTGATGGAAAGAATCCATTTGTAAGGTAAACAATGAAATAGTTACATGTAAAAAGCCATTATTGCTTTAAAATCATGGAATCACAGGAAGGTTTGGGTTGGAAAAGACCTTAAGTTCATCCAGT
The DNA here is from genome assembly GCA_037834095.1 of Argya squamiceps. Lineage (NCBI taxonomy): Eukaryota > Metazoa > Chordata > Aves > Passeriformes > Leiothrichidae > Argya > Argya squamiceps. Next base: position 110,115,593 of record JBBMKD010000145.1, read on the forward strand.
TCCTGCCACTATCCCAGGTTGCTCCAAGCTCTGTCCAACCTGGCCTTGGATATAAATTTCCTCCAATTTCTTCTTAGTGAAATGTATGTTTTGAGTTTTGGTTGAACTCAAAATTCCTGAATCATTTCACAGTTCCTGCCTGGTGTCATAAGCACTGTATTTGAAAATCATTTGTTTGAGGGAGAGGATAATGCTCTTGGGTTTTTATGGCAAATTTTTGAAAAACATGTCTGTTTGAAAAGTTTATGCCTTTGTGCTGTCATGAAAATACTTGAATAAATACAGTCCTGGAGTCCTGGAATGGTTTGGATTTCAGGGACCTTAAAGTTCCTCTAGTTCCATCCCTCTGTCACAGCAGGGACACCTTCTGCTGTCCCAGGTTGCTCAGGGCCTTGGACACCAGTTAATAAAATCCATCAAAATTTGGGGGTATTTTCCTTTCATAAGGCACATGAGGGTATCACACAAGGAATGTTTAAGCCTCTCTGAGGATTTCAGTGCTTGTGCTTCCATCAGGATGGAATTGCATGTTCTCCCAGAGAGAAAAATTGGGCTGCCTGTGCTGGAGTTGGTTGCGTGGGTCAGGCCATTTCTCCTAAAGGCCTTTATACAATGCACTTTTTATATAGTCAGGAGTTTAAGGTTTATTTCATCCTTTTTCTGCTCTCTATAGTATCACTTCTCCACATATTATACTGAACCTCATTCAAATACCTCATTCAAATTCAAATAAATTCATTAAAAAAAAATAAAAACACCAAACAAAAAAACTCCCCTAGAAATGCTGAGTCTGACCTCGATTGTGTAACTCCACCAATTCCAACCCTACAATGAAATTATTTAGACAATCATAATTGTTAATTACATAATTATGTACTCTGGAAATGGCACTCACATCATAAATAGCTATTGAGCTTTTTGTTGGTTCTTTTTTTTCATTTAGGGTTTGCCCTTGGTCTTTATTTACTACATGCAATTCAAATACTGTTCAGAAGACAGGATTGGGAATATTCTTGCTGGGAATTTGGGAATATTCTCTCTATGTTGTTTACTGCAGTTGTATCTTCATCCTTTCTGATCTGGGGGTGGTATCAGGTACTTGTAGAGGACAGTTTGTTACATGCTGAAGAACAAATCAAAATCTGGAATTTGGGTGCAGCTGCCCCACAAGGCAATATAAATATTTCCTGATTTTAGGTTTGCAGGTTGAGATGGCTGAGACCTCAGTTCCTTCTCTTTTCATATTCTTCAAATGGTTGAGTTTGAGCCCAGATTCACATACCTGGAGCTGAAAGGTTTTGTGTTTTCACTACCAATCTCTGGTGAGATAGCTGAAGTAGTAAAGAACAGACAGCTTCTGGTGTCAGCCCTGTTCGTTTGTCATACATGGGAATGCTTTTCTCATCCTTCCATATACTCCTGGATTAAAGGAATAAGCATTATTCCAGGTGATATTATTCATGACAGCCCAGTGAGAAGTTATTGTTTTATTAGAGAGGCAAATTATACCTCAGGGAAATACACTGGTCATATCACCTTCCATTTAGAAGGTTATTCCATCTCTGATGTGTCTGCAAACAAAACAGACAAATCTGGAATTTTTTTTCCCCTATTGGATTCCATTTTTTTATGTATTGACACTTCTGCCTATTTTGGGAGGGGTTAGAGTTTCTTAGATAAGTACAGTCAGCTCACTCACAAGGGAAGGGATATAAATACCTGGCTGGGATCTCAGCCCCTGGAGTTGCTCTATTAATCCATGCCATCCATCTGGGATGCTGCTGATGGATGTCACCTTGTGAACAATGCAGGTGGGAAAATGGAGCAGGAGAAGTTTTCCAGACAATGTTTCCTGTAAAAACTACCAGGTGATGTTTTCAGAGGCCTTTGGCTAGCTGAGTATAAGTGATTTTCTTGTGTTTAGTGCCCACAAGCCTGGGGTTTGTGTGCCTGGAAGTGCTGGTGAGCACAAATTCACAGCTTGTGCCTTGCTGTTGTGGTTTATTAATCACATCCAATGCATGGCACTCATTGGGAATTCCCTGTGGACACTTCAGAGTGCTCCAGGCACAGATTTTGATTGCTCACACTCCCATCAGGCTGGAATTGCATGTGTGTGGTTCCTGGTGCCTTCCATGTGGTGGTGGTGTGGCCTGAAGGCTCCTGGAGTCTGCAAAGTGCCTCGTTTGGGATGGATAAATCTGCACAGAGAGGGGTTCTGCCCCTCTCAGGTGAGACCCCACCTGCAGAGCTGCCTCCAGCCCTGGGTCCAGCACAGGAAGGAGCTGGAGCTGCTGGAAAAAGTCCAAAGAAGGCACCAGGATGATCAGAGGGATGGAGCAATTCTGCTGTGGGAAAGGCTGAGGGAATTGGGCTTGTTCAGGAGAAGAGAAGCCTTCAGAGTCACCAAATTGCCCCTTCCAGTACCTGAAGGGAGGCTGCAGGGAGGATGGAGAGAGATTTTGGACAATGACATGGAAGGACAGGACAGAGGGAATGACTTCCCACTGCCAGAGAACGGGGTTAGATGGGATATTGGGAAGGAATTCTTCCCTGTGAGGGTGGGGAGGCTCTGACACAGGTTTCCCAGAGAAACTGTGGCTGCCCCATCCCTGAAAATGTTCCAGGCCAGGTTTGATGGGGCTTGGAGCACCCTGGGAATACTGGAAGGTTTCCCTGCCCATGGCAGAGGGGAACTGAATGGTTTTCAAAGTCCCTTCCAACCCATTCTATTCTGGAATTCTGTGATTTGGAAGGCTTGATGCACTTGTGTTACAGAGAGAAAAGCATCTCTGTGTGTTTGCTCAGTGGTCTCCTCACACTCCAGTTTCCATGGTTGCAAATCCAAACCTTTTTCCAATTTCCCACCCTCCCCACAATTTCAAGTGACCTCATTGTTTCTGATGTTTCCATCAGAATGTCACAGTGGCAATGTAGCAATCATACAGAGTTTAGATCTCTGAAATACCTCAAAATATCCATTTTTGTGGATGCACAAAATTTACTTGTTTTTAATATTTAGTTTTTAGATTTACTTGTTATTAGTGTGGAGTATTTTAAGGGTAGCAGCAGGAGGAGTATCTGTGGGTCAGGTGAAAGTCTCTCATGCCAGGGGGTAAAAACATCAATGTTTTGTCAGTATTATGGGATGCTTCTCTATTGTGCCACATTCCTGTGTCCTTTTTTGTGACTCTCCAGCCTGAACTCTGCTTTTGGGGTGGGTCAGGGCAGAAAAGGACAGCTTTGTGTTTCTTGGAGAGCCCTTCAATTTACTCCTAGAGAGGCAGGAGCTGTCCAGGTTTTTCTCCCCTTCAAGATACATGTTATCACACATTGAACTTATCTTGATTAATTCTGCACCAGATATGGGAGCAGCTCCCTGGAGTTCTTGTGAAAATGAGAGGGACCTGCTATCTCCCCATCATCCTCCCTCGGCGTCAGAGTGTCTGTCTCTGGCATGACTGGGAGCCAAGGGAAATTGCTTGACATCACTTCAATTTCTGAATCTCTCTGCAGAGGGAGTTTTGGCACTGGGAAGGTGAAATTCCAAAGCCAGTTTTTATCCATTGGATGGTACAGATCGTGTTGACACATTTCCTTTTGCCCCTTGGACTAAATCTTCCAGGAAGACTTCCCCAGGTGGAGTCGTAGCGGCTTGAAAAGTTGAGGAATTTCTTTTTTTGTTTTCTTCTTTTTCCTTCTCTGTTTTTTTTGCCAGAGGTGGGCAGATGCCACCTTCCTCTCATCCAACCCCAGACTGTTTCTGAGCATTAAATTGTCACTGTAAAATCCAGATGTTTTTCCCAGTCTGAGGTAAATCCTCTTCTGCATAATACAAGCAAATTAATGAACTTTGGGATAGAAAGTCACATTTCCAAGCCATGATTTCAGTATCATATCCAGGTAATAGGCCTGCATGTCTTCAAGACAGAATTTATTAAAATATGTCACTTTTGGCTCATTTCAGTTGATGGAAATTTCCTTTTTTTAAAAAAAAAAATTCAAATAGCCTACTTTCTGCTGGGGAAACTTTCTTCTGAATTGAGCATGAAATGCTTTTTTTTTTTTTTTATTCAAAAAATCTGTTTCAGATGTGCGTGCTTTGATCAACAAACAAGTTGCCAATCAGCCTATTGAAATTCACTTTTCCAAAGGAGACCAAAAGGAAAAAAAAAAAATCATGTTTTGGGAAGCTCATTCCAAGTTTTGTTTCTTCAGACACCACCTCAAAGCCACTTTACCAAACAAGATTCCCCCTGAAATGGCTGGTGTGTGTCTGTATGCTTTTCTTTTTTTTTTTTTTTTTTTTTTTGGCTTTTCATTTTTGTTGTTCTTTGTCAGGATTATCTCAGCAGTGTCAGAAAGGACCTGCCTTACCCAAAAAAGGAGCAGTTAACAAAACCCAGCCTCTGATCCGGGTTTTCCTCCCGAGACTCGGCTGAGTTTATTTTGCCATTCTTGAGATGTGGTTGCTTTTCCAGGCAGCTCTGCCTTTGATATCCCAGCTAAAGTAAAGCTGCTAAATTTGTCCTGGCTGTGTTTTCTTTTTTGAGCATTTTCTGGACAAGTGTTTCAACTCTTCCTTTCCTGTCCTGTCTGATATCCAGGGATAAACACACCCAGACACACACTCACATGCTGGGTTATCCAGAATCCTGGGCTCGGTGCTGCTTTCATGTGATCAGAGCCTTAAAATACTTCTTCCATTCCAGTTTGAAGGAATATTTGACATTTTTGATGCCATCACTATAATTCTTGTCTTGCCCAAAGAGCATTTCATCATTATTTCCTTACTTTTGTATTCCTGCAGGAGGTTTGAGTGAGGAAATTTTTCTTCATTGTGGTAGAACTTAAAGAGAAATGGGAGAATGAAGTTGGAGAAATGCAGATTTGCCTTCTGAATTCTTGACTCAATAGCAGTAATAGTAACATAAGTTTAGGTGTCCCATGTATACAGGAAAATATTTTTCATTTAATGAGGACACTGTGTCAGGTTTAAGGCTAAAAATGTATCAGCAACACAATTATTTTGAAAGCAGAATTTTAGAAGCTTCTTTTAAGGAGGAGGAGGAACAGGAACTTCTAAGAGGGAAGTTCTGTTTTGCCTAATAAATCAATACATGGATTATGGTTCCATTGATCCGTGTCCATTTTGGGTCTCTAGATGTTCTTCTGTATAGACACATAATAAAGTCTTCCAATTACCTGGAGAATTAATTTATTTTAGGATCTTGTGTGCTTTTAAAAATGAAACTGGATTGTTCTTTTAAACTTCACCCCAAACACCATGTCCTAGAAGAAACTGGTAGCAGAAGTAAGTCCAGAATTTGGGAATCTGGAAGTGCTCAAGGACTTTCTGTGCCCTGTCACATCCATAAAGTTCTCCCCCCAATTTTTGGCACCCTGTGACATCTGCGATGTGGATTTGGCAGCTGCTGCAATTGCATGAGGGGTATTTTCTAAAATTGCTTCAATTTATAAATTGACAATGCAGCCACGATTTTAATAATGGTATTGAGGGCTGGGGAGGAGCATAGGAGCAATTCTGGAGGTTTCTAAAACAGCTCTTTGGGAATTATATGTGGGTATTTGCTGCATGATTTTGGGTTTTTTCTACATTGGTAGATCCAGGTGGGGCTTTATGGAGAGCTGGACACTTGGTTTCCATCTGGAATGTTAATTTATCACCTCTGTGTTCAATTCTTACTTGAAGGTGCCTCCTAAAATGACATTGAGTCCATCTCACCTATGGCTGACAATGTTTTAACAAGAAGCAACTCCAGTTTTATAGAGGGTGGAGACTGGAGCACCCATAAATTAAATCCTATGTGGGCAGGAGATGGGAAGATGGGAGATAAAAATCCCCAAATCCTTGGAGGCTCTGTCTAGCCTGTCCTCTGCACACAAAGAAAATGAGGTGGCAGGACTGAAGGGACATAAAGAGAAGAAGGGAGAAGCAGAGAGAGAAGGAAAAGAAAAAGAAACAATGAAGTAAAAATATTCATTTATAGAATGGGGCTTGGAGCAACCTGGTCTAGTGGAAGGTGTCCCTGCACATGGTAAGGGGTGGAACAGGTTGATCTTTAAGGTGTCTTCCAAACCATTCTGTATTTCCATGATCATTTCCAAATGCAGGGCATGTCTTTTTGCCAGCTCATTGGTTTTATTTGCAAGGGGAAGAATTCTCGTGTAGTAAAGATTGTTTAAGCAGTGAAATATCTTTTACACCCTCAGTCACCTTGGGTGTGTCAGAGTAGATCAGTTTACAGAATACAGAAGATTTTAGGTAGTTTTCTATACTCCTAAAAATCCTAGCACAGTTTTTTTTCCCCAGAAACTTCAACCTTTTGAATTACAGTTATGAGAAATACTTTTCTTTTTTTTATTTTTTTTTTTTTTATCCTTTTGCTTAAGTTTAATTTTTACTGCCAGCCTTGGTGGTGTCTGCTCTGGAGAGTAGCAGGAAAAGCTGATAAGGGCATAGGACAGAAATCTTTGTGCTTATCTCCCTGCAACACATGGAGCTGAGAGTGCATCCTTTTCCTGTCCTAGGACAGGAGACGTAAACTGACCATCTCCTGACAGCAGGGACTTCAAACAGTCCAGAGGGTAGGAATCTTCTCTCAACTTCAGAGGCCAGCTAGGTGAAAGTGGGTCACTGGCTGTTTAGAAAGCTGGCTTTGTGCCAGAAAGAATAAAATAAAAAAGAATTTAAAAAAAAAATCCCCACCACATTTCTGATAACTGTTGGGTCAATAGATATCGTGGTGTTTTGTGGGGGGTATTTTTCTCCAAAATGCATAAATTCAGCCTGACTCCTAATTTTTTTTTTTGTTTAGACTTTTCACCAGAAGGTGAATTAAGTTTAAAACTAGGGAAAGAAAAAGGTGCATCCCAAGAGTTTTATATAAAATCAGAATTTTGCTGTCAGATTTGGAACAAAGGTCAGACAAAAGTTGTCCTCACAGAAGGAGGTTATTTGGCCAGTGTTGTTACAGATGAACATCAGAGCTTTTCTTTTATGTATTGTCTTTATGTGACCTAAAAGTGAAGGGTCTAAGGCAGAGGGAATGGGAATTGGAGCAAAGAGAACCTTCCACCAGGAGTGCCTGAGCCTCGGTGTGCCTGGAGCTGTGCCAAGGCCTGGGTGTGATTCCAGTTTGGGAACCAATTCTTGGAAAACAGTAAACACAGTTAGGAATTGGTTAGAGCAGCTCATTTGTTACACTTAATAACAGTTTGGGGTTCATTCCTAATTTTCACCAGTAAGAGAGGCACAGAAAGTCCCAGCTCTTCTGGCTCCATGTGAAAACCTTCCTCAGTGGCCAAGGAAGAGAAATGCAGGAAGAAAACCAGGAGTCCCCACATCAAATATTGATGCTGAGCAGTTTGGGACAAACTGCTTCAGTGCTTCCCAGGCCTTGGTGTCCCTGGTGTGGGACAGCCCAAGAACTCCATGGAAGTGCCAAGTTCAACACAGAAGATCACAATGGGAAAGAAGATTTGGAAGAGGTTTTTTTTTTCCTAATTAATTTGCCTGCCTGGCAGCCTGACCCTTTCCAGAGTGGCTTTGCTCTCCCTTCAGGGAAGTGCAGCCCCAGATTTTCATTTTCCCAGAAATCCTGGGACTCTGCAGGTTTCCCAGCTCTGACAGCAGCTCAAATCAGCTGAAGGTGCAGCCTCGTTCTCTGAACATTTATTTATTGCTCTGACATTGGCAGGCCTTGCTGAGGCAAGTCTCATCTGCTTCATATGTTCACTTGGAGACCTCTCCAAGGCTGAAGAAACAGCGATGATCTCATCCTTTCCCTTTGTTTCAGGATGCACAGCAGTTCCTCCAGAATGATTGATTTGTTTTATTTTTTTTTTTTTAACAGTCACTTCAAGTAAATGTGAGGGCTGGAGGAATTAGGAGCATTAAATCTCAGCAGGTTTTCAGCTCTAGGCTGGGAGTTGAGGTTTACTACAGTCCTTAATCTCAGCTCGTGTTCACATAACTTTGATAAAGGCTGGCTTGGAGAGGAAAACCAGCAAACTTTTATCTCTTCCCTCCTTCCAATCTGATATTCCTGTCCCAGCAAACCTCAAATAACTTCCCAGATGCAGCTCAGGCAGTGCAGAGCAGCTCTAGGACCCCTCAGCAGGGGGATGAATGGCATCCCTGGAGCCCTGTGATTAATCCCATTACAATCCCAACTTCCTAGTTCTCTTCCAGTCCCTGTGAATCAGATGCAAACTATCCCCACTGGGGTTGGCTAATCTGTCATCAATAACAGGCTCTCAGCTGCCTCTGCAGGCCTTGTGGTATTTCCAAAATCATCCTCAAACCTTTACATTGTTGTTCTTTCACGACTTTCAGCTCTCCAGGATTCACTTTATTGTCAGCTCTGCTTTAAAGGCAAAGCACAACTTCTGGGGAGTGTTGTAAAATCTTTTCCTAAAGTGGTGTGAATCTTAGACCAGGTTAAATTTGCTGAGATTAAGGGTTTTCTGCAGCTTTCAAAGTAGTGATGGACTGAAGGTCTAAATTTTGGATTCAAAATCCAAATACAGGGATGCTGAGTTTTCTGAGAAGCTGGAGCTGGGAGTTCAGTTCCCAGTTTACACCCACATCCCCTTTTTTCTCCAAGGCAGGAAAACTGGGAACTGCTCTGAGCACAGGGTGTGAAGATCCCAGTCTGGGAGGGAACGTTCTTGTACACAGCTCACCCTTCCCCTGGACTTGGCAAAATGAGCTCAGCTTCCTCCCTCTGAATCACTTTTACCTTCTGCACGAGCACAGAGTTGCCTGCTTAGGTGCTGAACTAGGGTAGAAGATGCAGAGGCAGAAATTTAGATGGTAATTAGAGTTATGGATGGTTTAGGTTGGAAGGGATCTTAAAGATGATCTAATTCCAACCCCCTGCCACAGGCCCAAGTTGCTCCAAGCCCCATCGAGTAACTGTTGTGTAAGAAATTTGCCATTTGCTGTCAAGCCTGAAGAAAAATTCAAGGAGCTTTTAGTTTGCAAAAATTTCTGTCCTCTCAGAAGGACCCTGACCTGCAACTGGAATTTATCTTCCACATCACTTGGCCACTGCCTGCTAGGCCACATTAGCCAGCAATTCCTGTTGGATATTGCAGAGGCTGTCACTCATCTCTGGAGCTGCCCAGCAGCTTGGTAGGAGCCTTTGTTAACTTGAGTCCCATCAGCTTTTCCGTGCCCCGGGACATTTGGGAAGCGAATCCCACCACCTGCCAGGGATTTCAGGGCTGTCAGTAAATTCCTGAGTTCCTTGAGAAGTTGTTGCCAATGGAAGGGTGGCCTTTTATTCCTGTTTGTGCTGGCTTGTCTTGCACGAGTGTCAATAGCAGCATCAGACTGGGCAAAGTGAGACCTGTCAGTAGCTGCCTCCTGATGTTAACATTGGCAGCAGCTCCTCGGAACTGTTGCAGGGAAGTAGCTCTGGTGGCCAAATTCTTTCAGAATTCAGATATTACCTGTTTGAATGGTTAACTCCTTCAGGAGAGCTCTCAATCCATTTCCAGGTTTCTTTACCTGGGAGGTAATTTAGGAGAGGATCTAAGAGCTCATCAAATCCACCTTTTCTCCGAGAGGGATCAGCTCTGCTCAAATGAGTCTTGACAGATGTATTCAAAAATCCCACTGTAGCTGGTGCTCTTTTACAGGCTCTGCACAGGCTGTTATGTGTCTGACTAAACATGGAAAGGCTTCTCCAGCTCTTTAAAAAATGCATCTCTGGTGCTTCTGTTTACAATCATTATTTCTTTACCACAGGGAGTAGAGCGTGGAGGTGAGACGATCGTTCTCTCCCAATCTTTGACATTCACATTGCTCCAGGAATCATAATCCCCAAATCATGCATTCCTGCCTGTGTCCCTGGTTAAGGCTTTAATAGCTACTGGCACTCCAGGCAGAGATGAGGCTGGCAGATTTTCAGGTTTTCTCAATCATCAAGGCTAAATTACCATTTTTCTCTTTACAGCGAGTACAACCTGACCAGCCCTCAGTGTGAATCATGGCAGGCTCAGACTCTGTAGTCTGGCATCTTAGCCATTGCTGTGACCCTGAACCAGCAGATTGTTGCTGTGCCTGAGCATATTTTAAGGAGTTAAACAAAAAAAGACATTTAATATTGTTTAGAAAGTGTGTGTGGGGAGGGGGGAGAAGATGGGTAGGGCAGGTTGAAAGATGAAGGGTCTGGAGCACCAGGAGAGGCTGAGGGAGCTGGGAAAGGGGCTCAGCCTGGAGAAAAGGAGGCTCAGGGGGG
>JBBMKD010000145.1:110125963-110151829 GCA_037834095.1 Argya squamiceps
GCTGGAGTGTGCCCAGGGAGGGGAAAGGAGCTGGGGAAGGGGCTGGAGCACCAGGAGAGGCTGAGGGAGCTGGGAAATGGGCTCAGCCTGGAGAAAAGGAGGCTCAGGGGGGATCTTCTGGCTCTGCACAACTCCCTGAAAGCAGATTGTAGCCAGGTGGGGGTCAGGCTCTTCTCCCAGGGAGCAAGAGCCAGGATCAGAGGAAATGGATCCTCCACAGAAGTAAATTCCCTCCCAAACTCTGCTTGGGAGTGAATGAGCAAGCCCCCTTTGAATTTCTGGAGACAGTCTCAGGAACCCTTCCCATTGCAGCCATATGGGCTGGACTGAACCAGTTCTGGCTCCTTCCACCCTTCCAGCCATTTTTAAATTCCCAAATGTGGCCTTTCAGGTACCTTCACTTTCCACGCTGGGGAAACAGCGATGCCTGGCTCTGCTGGGCGGGCTTTGCAGCAATTACACTGCCATTAATTGAAACCCAGCTTGAATACACACACACACAAAACTTGTAACAAGAATTCCCAGAGCAGCGTCCCACGGTGAGCTCCCTCTGAGCCCAAGCAGAGAGATAAATCCAAATTTGTGCTTTTTAACTCCTACAGATGCGCAGCAAACGAGGGGAAGACTATTAGGGAATGAAGAATGTGGTCTCTCTCCAGAGAGTTGAATCTGTCCCGGTGACTCCAGGCTTAGCAGGAGATACAAATGGTTCCGTTTCGCTGCTTTGTTTTAATGTTGACTTGTTTGTAGTCTGCCCGAGGTACTAATTGGTGTTTTACAAGTCAAAATACAAAGGTGTCTGCCCTGAAGAACTCACTAACAAAAAGCACCGCAGCACCGTGTTAATGGCAGTCAAATTTTCTGCCTAATGACCCAATCGCTTTGATAAAATCTCTACCTCCTGGTGAATTCCCTGCTTTGATTTCCCCCTCGACTCCCATCTCCTTTTACAACTCACTTTGTATTCCTTTTCCCCCCTCTGCTTTTAAATTTTGGGGGCGGTTCGGAGCTCTAATCAACCTTTTACAGTACAGCTCCTGAAAAGAAAAGTGAATCACCTCTTTCGTTAGGAGCAAACAACGCCGGGCTGATGTTGCAACCGTGGATATTTCAGCTGAGAAAGTGGAAGCCCCTGGCCTGGCAGTGGATTTGAAGAGGGATGGTGGCCTGTCATTAGCTTTTAATCCCTTCAGCAGGCTGCGGTGCCTAACAGGTTGTAACACGGATGTCAGTGCCCGCATTTGCAATGCTCGTACCCGGGATAATAATTGAACAATTCCTCCTCTTCAAGAGCTGTGTTGGCTTCTTACCACCTATGACTTAGCACGGATTTTTGCTTTATTTTTTTTTCCTTCAGGAGGTGTTGATTGCTGCAAAAATAGTCGTGTTAATGGTTGCCATCGGCACCTTAACCCTCACCGCTTCCATTTGGATGTTGTTGCCGCTTTTCCAGAGGTGATTTCCTCTCTGGAAAAAGGGTCTGTGGCTGCTTCTTGTCTGCTTCAGCACAAAATATTATTCTAAATGGTTTTTAGTGGTCATTTATGCTGTTGTTACTGTTTTCCTGGTTCTCATTGAGCCTTGCTTCCACCTTAAATCAACAGCTCCTTTTAGCACAAGTCTTGTTTGCATGAAGGAGGTGAGAAATCAGATTTGGGGTAGTTGGAATTAATGGTGAATAGTTCTGGCACACTTGATTTTGGGGAGCTTTGGACCAATCAGGATTACAGGGCTTTCCTTTTAACCTCTATCTCTGTGACATACTGCTTTCTAAATTGTCCAACTACTTTTGGATATGATATTTTAGACATGCAGAAGCAGCAATAACAACCTGGATGAAATACATCCTGACTTCCTAATTTTATACTATTTCATATTAGGTTCTATTTTACCCCAATGCATTTCTTTTTATTTATCAGCACTGAATTATTTTGGTTTTATTTCAACTACTTAAAGGACTGCTTCATTTTTAGCCTGGCTTCTAGGTTAGTTAAAGAATAGATGATTTTTTTTTTCAACACTCACTATCCTTGGAAGTGTTTGGAAGACGTGGATGTGGCACTTGAGGATGTGATTTCTGGGTGAACATAGTGGTGGTGCTGGATTGACTTTTCCAACCTTAATGATTCCATAATTCTGTGATTTTTTTTGGTCTGTTCAGTCCTCTCTCACTGATTTGAGGCCCAATCCACAGGCAGACAGCAGCCTCCCAAATATGAAGTTCCTCCTCTTTGTGAAAATAAATGGTGGCACGAAAAGGAAAGACAAATTGTTTTCCCAGGCAGGTTCAACTGGATCATTTCACATCAGAAAATCCACATGGAGGAAAGGTGTTAAAAACTCCATAACCACAGTTACAGCTTCTATCAGAACCTGTTAGAAGCTTTGTCAGGTCCAGGATCATCCAGCCACAATATCCAAAGCCACAGGAAGTGGAGTTTTGCTTTGCTTAGAGTTACTACAACCATCCTTTTCTAAATGAAAAATGGCAGAGCAGCCCTGACCTTCAGCTGTGCTTGGAATGACTTCTTGGAGAACTCTGTGGCTCCACCCTCCTGCTTTTCTCAGGGCATCAAGTGTGGGGTGATGAAGGGAAGGAACCTGAGCTGGCATTGCTCAGTCACTGCAGGGATTTGAGATGGGATGACTTGGTTGGTGGTGGAGGGACCACCCAGCTCTGCAGGCAGCAGGAGGGATCAGCAGAGGGCAACCCCAAGGGAAAAAAAAACAGGGCAGTGAAGGATTAACTGGAAGGAGGCAAAGCAAAATTAGCAGGCAGATTTCAGGTGGATTTTAGAGTGTAACTGGGGGGAAGCAACATCTCTTGAGGCTTCTCTGTTCCTGCTGAATGCAGGATCTGCTGGATGAGGGGACTCCCCATCCCTGGAAGTGTCCTAGGTCAGGTTGGACAGGGCTTGGAGCAACCTGGGACAGTAAAAAGTGTCCCTGCCCGTGGTCTTTAAGGTCCCTTCCAACCCAAACCATTCTGTGAGTCTTTATTTCCCTTTTTTCTACACCATTTTAATGCTCTGCATCAAGCAAGAATTTCTTTGCTGTTTGGCATCTGTTTTTTTTTTTTTTCTCTGCTTCAGGACACTTAGGACTTCTTGGTGAGCTCTTCTGAGCCTTCCATTATGAATTTGAGACCCCAACCAACATCACTTCCCTCTCAACAGAGCAACTTCCCACAGCTGAGGAGTGGGAGGGGGCTGGGGACTGTGCTGGGCTGATACATCCCTGACAGGAGGGTGGAGCCAGATGGGGTCAGGCTCTTCTCCCAGGTGACAAGTGACAGGACCAGAGGAAATGGCCTCAAGCTGCACCAGAGGAGGCTTAAATTGGATATTAGGAAAAATTTCGTCATGGGAAATGTTGTCCAGCCCTGGCACAGCTGCCCAGGGCAGTGGTGGAGTCCCCATCCATGCAGGGATGTAAAAGCTGTGTGCATGTGGCACTTGGGGACATGGGGCAGTGGTGGCCTTGGCACTGCTGGGGGATGGTTGGATCTCAAAGGCTTTTCCAACCTCAGGGATTCCACAGCTCTGTTTTCCTTTGCTTCCCTGCAGACAGCAGAGCATTAGGGGCAAATGAGACCTTGGGAACAAATTTGTCTTCCCTTTCATCTGCCATTTCCTCTCGAGTCTTCATTTTGCTGCTTGTTCCTGGAGCAGTTTGCTGCTGAGCTGTGATAAGCATCCCATTCCCACTCCTTTTCCAGAGCTCCTGTGCCAGGAGACATTCCAGCCTGGAAGGAGTGCTCTGCCTGCAGGATCACCTACCTGGCAATTATTTGTATTGTTTTGTACCCACTCAGGGCTTTAACCTGCAAATCCCTTGGGGCACAGGTTCTGTGTTTTGTGTGGTTCACTGGGCAACCATAGAGCTCTTCATTCCCCTCAGGGCATTGCACAAAGTGTTAATAAGAATAAAATTTCCTAGGAAATCTATCTGGAATTGCAGGCACGGGGACTTTCTCATTGTCATTTTTTTTGCACTGATGCAGAATCTTTATGCAGTTCCATGAAGCTCATCCTTGGTGTAATGAAAGACAAATGTGCCTTTAAAACTCAACCAGGTCAAAAGCAGGGATGCAGTCATCACCAAAACAATGAAAAAAAGAAAGGGAAGGCACCTCTGCTCTGGGGCCAGGCTGGGAGAGCTGGGGGTGCTCACCTGGAGAAGAGAAGGATCCAAGGACATCCCAGAGCCCCTTCCAGAGCCTAAAGGGGCTCCAGGAGAGCTGGAGAGGGACTGGGGACAAGGGATGGAGGGACAGGACACAGGAAATGGCTTCCCACTGCCAGAGGGCAGGGATAGATGGGATATTGGGAAGGAATTCCTGGCTGGGAGGGTGGGGAGGCCCTGGCAGAGGTTTCCCAGAGAAGCTGTGGCTGTTCCTGGATTCCTGGAAGGTCCAAGGTCAGGTTGGATGGGGCTTGGAGCAACCTGGGATAGTGGAAGGTGTCTCTGCCCATGGCAGGGGATGGAACTGGATGAGCTTTAGGTTCCCCTCCAACCCAAACCATTCTGTGATTCCATAAAAAGCAGAGCAGAAATACAAAGTCAGCCATGGAAAGCAGCCCAAAGGCAAAGAAGTTCAAGGATGGGTTTGAAGGTGGAAAATGAGGTTCTTTACTCCCCGAGGAGGAATTCAGAGCAGGCTGGACAGGTATGGATGTGAAACAAAAATAAATCAAATGTTTTAACCTTTAATGCTTGGGAGATCAGGGCTGGATTGCCCATGGGCAGAAAAGCTGAGATGAGATCCTGACTGTGAGGCTGCAAAGTGTCTCAACATTATAGGATCAATCACAGAAGGGTTTGGGTTGGAAGGGTCCTTAAAGATGATTGAGTTCCAGCCATGCTGTGGCTTTTGATCAGTTTTGAAGGACAAGACCTCTCCTCTTGGACATTTAAAGTTTTCTTTGCCACTGAAGCAGGCCTGGGAAATGTCTGTCCTGTACCTGCTGATCTGAGCTGTTCTCTCCTCAAATGACCCCAGGTTAAACCAGGTGAGTTGTTCTGCAGGTTGGCAGAGGCAAAGTTGTGCCAGGGAGGGCAGATTTCACACAGTGACCACGAGGATCCTTTGTCCCAGGTCACAGCAGACCTGCTCTGTCTTGCCCAGGGTGCAGGGCTGGGTGAGACACTGGCACTCTCAGGCTCCAGGGATTATCCATAAATTGGTGCCAACTGCTCCATTTACAGTTTTTCCAGCTGCTTTGTGGCTGAAATGTGCTGTTCACTGTCCTGTTCTCAGTGGGGGTCACCTCAGTTTGGTGTTTCAGGGCAGGATCAGAGGTGGATGGATCTAAAATCAGAATTTCAGAATCATCATTGTTGACCTACTCGAGGCTGTAAAATGTGGAGATTTAACCACATACTTTCTCCCCCCTCTTTCCTCAACATTATTCCTTCTCTGCACATTCCAAATTCCATCTTTCTCCATCCTAATAACCACTCCAAACTCATCATTTATCCTTTTCTTCCCTTCCTTCATCCTCCTTTATGTTTCCTTGGCTTCCCAGCAGAATTCTGCTTCAGCCTGATTAGAAACCTTTGTCTAATTGCTTTGGCACCTTATTTTTCATTATTGAAGGGATACCCAGGACTCATAACACTTCCTAGGAAGTGTGCAGGAGCCTGGAAGAGCTGTTTTACAGTAGGAAGCCTCAAGGAATTGGAAATATTTTCTTTGCTGCTGAAATAAGAGGGGGTTTTTAGGCTTTCCCTGATAACTGTTACCATTCCCTACTGGCTGTTGTGGGATGTGTGGGATGGAAACTCAAGAATAGGTTCTGCCCTTGTCTCCTGCAGCACTTTTTTTCATCCTAAATGATGTCATTAGGTTAGTGTTGCATCTTGCTCCTGGTTACAGTCATCGTGTCTTTCCTTCCTTGGGTGCTCCCCTTGCCAGAGTTAATTTAGGACCAAATTATGAGCCTTTCACCTCCAATTCTGAGATTTATTGTAGTGTTGTTCTCTGTGTAAACACTCACAACTGCTCATGTTAATGAGCAGGGAGAAGCAGCAAAGCCTGGAAATCCAAATAAACTCAGAACATCTCGTGTCTTTTTTAAAACACAGAGTTCACCTTTGCTTTTGTGTGAGGGAATCTGTGCCTCCAGGAACTTGGAAAGCTGCAAGCAGAGCAAGGAACAATGCAAGTCTCTGCAGAAACGGGGCTCTGATAACTTGGCTTTTTTTGGCCTACATTTCTCAGTGGTTATTATTTGTTAATTATGTTGTAGAGTGCTCACAAGTGGGCTAATTGCTTCCCCAGAGAGCTTGCAAGGGAAATGATGGACAGAACAAGGGCAGGATGTTACACATCTCAGACAGGGAGAGGGTAAGGTAGGACACGGGCAAGATGGGTAGGGGAAAACCTGGAGCGGCATTTGGAAGCTGACAGGAGAAGAGCTGGGTTGGTTTTTGGAGGGGAGGATGAGTCCCAGTTGGAATTGATCTGAGGAGCTGATTGTCAGAAGGGTTGTGTAAGGAAGCACCAAAAGTAAAATGCAGGAAATGAAGAAGAAATGCAAGAATTTATGAAAAAAAAAAGGCTGCAGAGAGGTGATACCTGGCTGTGCTGTGTGAATCCTTGAAAATAAGGATGTGATCCTTATGAACTGTGGGCACACTGCATGAATGGTATTCCTTAAAAAATAAACCCCATTCCTCAGACAAACTCTTTTCTTCAGACCCTTATACATGGGAAAGAAGGAAATAAATGTGCATACACAGCCCTGCTGTTGTATTTCAAATTTAATTCTCATTCTTGCTGTTTGTATTTCTGCATCTCTTTTAGCCTACACAGGAGGGCCCTGCTGGTATTTATGGCATTTCTGGTCTGTCCTGCCCCAAATTGTGAAGTTCTGATTCATTTCCCTGTTGCTCTGAGTCCCCCTTTGCACCTGCTTAGAGGAAAGGAACAAAGCCTGAGGAAGGCACACTAAAAAGTGACAACAAAGTGACACAAGGTATTTCTCAGGGGCTCCTGGGCCACTGCTGGTGCTGAAAAACAGGAAATGTCTGTCCCCTTGCCCAGAGGTGTGAGCTGGTTTGGATCAGCTCTGCCCCAAATCACGCTCTTGGATCAGAGGGGTGGGAGAGGCTCAAGTGTCAATTTTTCCTTTTGAGAAGCATTTTCTGAGGGGAAAGGGAAAGGAGTGAAGTTTTGCTTTAAATGACCTGCTACAAGTGCTCCTGGAAGCATTTTATTTGTACACAGATCTGCTTCTCTACATTTGTTATTAGACAAGAGCCAGAAGAGGAGTTTGGCATGGGCAGGGGTTGTTTGCAGATTTTGAGGCACCTGTGGTTTCCTCTGCCAGAAGCCAAAGCTGTGATGCTGGGACTGTGTTTGCTCTTGGAATTGCTACCAGAACTCCTTTCTCTCCTCCTCTTCCAATGGTTTTTTATTCCATTCTTTCTCTCAGCATCCCAAATCTTCAGAGCCCTCATTGATACCTTTGCTTGTATTCACAACCTGGCTGGCCAAAACCACTTGTTACTTTTTTGGGGGTTCTTCTGTATCTGTGGAGCACAGGAAGAAATCCTGAACTGGAGAATCAGTGAGGGTTTGGCCTCCTGAATCTTTAATAGCAGCTGCCCATTCCACACACATTACAAAGGGATAATAAAAAGTGCCCAGGGAGTGAGAGGACATGTGGAGAAGGCTTGGATTTCTTCTGAGCATGGCACAGTACCCACAGAATTGGGGACAGGAATGACTGTCCTGGACTTTGGAGGACTTTTTAGACATTTAGAGTCTG
Source organism: Argya squamiceps (assembly GCA_037834095.1). Taxonomy (NCBI): domain Eukaryota; kingdom Metazoa; phylum Chordata; class Aves; order Passeriformes; family Leiothrichidae; genus Argya; species Argya squamiceps. The sequence continues at coordinate 110,133,739 of JBBMKD010000145.1, forward strand.
GATTCAGGATTAACAAAACAATCTGCACTGATTTGCATCCTGGGCTGATCCCCCAGTGTGGGCAGCAGGGGAGAGGGGGATTCTGCCCCTCTGTCCTGCTCAGGTGAGACCTCACCTGCAGAGCTGCCTCCAGCCCTGGGGCCTACAGCAGAAGGATTTGGAGCTGCTGGAGAGAGTCCAGAGGAGACCACAGAGATGTTCCAAGGGCTGGGAGAGCTGGGGGTGTCCACCTGGAGAAGAGAAGGATCCAGGGAGGGCTCAGAGCCCCTTCCAGAGCCTCCAGGAGAGCTGGAGAGGGACTTGGGACAAGGAATGGAGGGACAGGACACAGGGAATGGCTTCCCACTGCCACAGGGCAGGGATAGATGGGATAGTGGGAAGGAATTGTTCCCTGTGAGGGCGGTGAGGCCCTGGCAGAGGTTTCCCAGAGCAGCTGTGGCTGCCCCTGGATCCCTGGAAATGTTCCAGGCCAGGTTGGATGGGTTTGGAGCACCCTGGGATAGTGGAAGGTGTCCCTGCCCATGGCATGGGGTGGGACTGGATGAGCTTCAAGGTTCCAACCCAAACCATTCCATGTTTTTTTCTCCTGCCCACTCCTTCAAAATCCAGTATCTGAGACTCCTGGTGATTTTGATTCCTCACAGATCTGTCACAGAAGTGCTGCTGGGTCAGGTCTGCTTTCACTGTCCCAGCCCCAGGTGCAGGTGAGTGGAATTCCAGGGTTATTTCCATCCTTGTTTATCTGGGATACCCTGTGAAGGATCCTTACCAGCACTTCATGAAACTCTCAGCTCTGCTGTGAGTTTCATGCAGTTGATCAGGCATGTTCTGTGCTTTGATAACCTGTGCCAGAGCTGCAGGGAATAACTTCTCCAGGGTTTCCCACCAGCTGGGAAGAGAACTTGGGGAACGTGACCTTCCCAGTCCTGTGTTGGTGTTGCTGGGCTGCACTTCCTCTGTTATTCAAGGTGAGAACAGAACAGTTAGAATTGATTTAGGTGCTTTTTGGGGAGATGAAGTCACTGTGTTTGGATCTCTGCATCGTGCCAATAGAGAGATCCTAGGGGAAATCTCTTCCTTTAGTTTTGTTTATATCCAGTCTGAGGCACAGATGTAATTTGCAGGGAAATGCAAAGGAAGAGGGGTTGTGCTGGCCTCAGCAGAGGAGCTGGAGTGGAATGAGATGTCACAGGGATATCTTAAGTGTCTCTCAAGATATGAAAAGGATTTTCTCTGCCATGTGCTGAGTTTTTTAACTTTTTCCTTATGTGCCTTCAGCACCTCTTGGGAATTACCCCACGGTGTGTATTCCCCCTTAGCCTCAGCTCCTGCATTTTACTCTCTGCCTCTGTTGTGCAAAAACTTAAATAAATTTGAGGGGGTTTTTTCCTGAAAAGTGTAAGAACAGTAGGAGGAAGTGTGTGTGTGTGGACACAGTGCTGGGATTCCCAAGCTGCCCTTGGAAATACAGGTGCTGTGGCCTGAGCAGGATCTGCTCAGGACAGCTGGAATGAATCCCCAGGACTATCGTTGCAATCAAGTCCTTGGCCAAAATTTAATCCCATTGCACTTTTGCAACCCTGTTGTTTCCTGTTCCTCTGGTGTTTGCAGGCTGGAGGCAAAACCTGGCTGAGTGTCACAGGTTTCACTGATGGGATCAGGCTGGGCTCCAGCTCATCCCACAGCCCTGGAAATGGATTGTTTGTGTCACAAAAAAAAAGGCATTTTGCATACCCAGAATATTCAGCAAGAGAGAGGGGGACTTTCTGTTGTGTGAATTTTTTAGAGTGGATGAAAATTGCTAAACTTGGCCACCTGCTAAGGTACAGGATGAGTTTTTGACAAAAATATAAAATAGAAGGACGAGGCAGGCTGGGAGAATTTGGATGTGGTTTTAATAGAAATCACACATCACCACGGGATTTAAAACTGAAATAAAAACTGAATCAGCAGATACTATGTAAATTAAAACCAAGCACCTGTAGCTTGCTGCAGTGGGGTGAAATGGGTGCTGTTAAGTGGTGATAAAACCTCCTCATGAGGATGTGGTGCCATATCCAAGGTCAGGTTGGATGGAGCTTGGAGCAGCCTGGGATAGTGGAAAGTGTCCCTGACCTTGGCAGGAGGAGGAGTGGGATCCTTTCAGTCCTTTCCCACCCAAATAATTCCATGATTCTGTTATCAGAACAGGGATATCCCAAAGGATGGTAAAACCTCTCTCTTTGGGGGTTTCCATGACTCCACTAAAAAAACTGGAGCTGGTCTAGCACTCAGAGTAGTTCTGCTCCAGAGGTCAGTGGTTCTATTAATAACCTCCAGATTATTTTAGGCATAGATTTACTATAATAAAATTCCTTGGCCTTTTGATTGCTGGAGAAACAATCTGCTCTTTTGTAGATGCTAGTGTAACAAAAATGGATTTTCATAATTCCATTTTTTAAAGCATTTTTCCTTGTCTTTTTTCCATTAATTACTTCCTCACCTCTCTTCTTGTCCTTGCTGGGTTGGAGACAGCTGATGGCTCGTGTGGAGTGCAGAAGTTAATATCAACTGCAAGACAGCAGCTGATGTTTCAGTATATTCTGGCACAGAATTTATTTTAACAAACAGGAAGGTGCTTCTCTGTTGTAATTGGAACTTGTCCTTTTAACAAGTGTCATGTCATCCAGGTATTGGCCATTGAGGGTTTTCATTCCATTTCCCATCAGTGGATCCATTGTTCTATTCATACTCAGGATAAAGAATAGCAATATTAAAACTTCCTATGGATATGTGGGCTGTCCTGGTGATGACACCACCATGGCCAACAAAAAATAGAAGTTGCAGGTGACCTGAATTTTTTACCATTTTTGTCCAGGTTGAGTATCCTTTTTTCTCATCTCTTTTATTAAACCCTCATTTATTTTAACAGGCTGCCCATGGAAGTGGTGGAACCATCATCCCTGCAGGGATTTAAAAGCTGTGTGGAACTGGCACTCGGGGACATGGGTTGGTGATGGCCTTGGCAGTGCTGGGGAATTTTTGGACTCAGTGGTCTGAGAGTGCTTTTCCAACCTTAACAAATCTGTGATCACCAGGAGGTCAAATTGTATCCCTGTTGAGGTTTTTGAAGCATTACAGGACTAAAAAAATGCTTCTGGAGTCCAGATCCCACATTTTCCATTCCAAGCAAGGATTAACTCCCCCTAACTCTTCCCTGGTGGTTGTCTGAGTTGCTCTCAGTGGTTGAGACTCCCAGTGGTTGTTGAGGCTTCACAAGGATACTGATTTCTCCTACTGGCAAAGTTTTCCTGTGGATAATTTCCATCTGCTGCTTGTCCTTTTCCTGATGAGCACCAGGGAAATTTGTCCCGTTTTCCCTTTGCATCAGCCCTTCCTGTACTGGGAGTCTGTTCTCATCAGCTCTTCACAAGATGCTGCCTGCAATAAACCCAATTTTAATCAGGTAAATTAAAAGCATTAGAGCCTCCTGGGTACCTGTTCTGATGCCAGAACTGACTGCAGAACCGATGGTATGTGGCCTTATTTATGCATGTATTTATTTTAATCCTGCTTAAACTCATCAGGCTGCAGGTCTTTGTTCACCCTCTCGCCTGTTTGATCCCAATCCAAATGTTAATGCTGGTACTTAACTTGAAGTTGTCAGCTCCTCAAAGCAAGACTCTGTCATCGTTGATGTCTGCAAAGCTCCAGAGTGACTCTTCAGGAATTATCTGCAGCCATTCCTGGGATGGAAAGATACAGGGATGCCCTCAGCTCTTGCCTGTCGAGTTTTGTGCACTGCATGGGGGGTCCTACCCAACCTCTCAGTGAGGATCTGCAGCAGCAGGAACAGAACAGGATTATTTTAATCTTATTGTTACAGTTTCTCAGCAAGAAAGTTGGTAAGAAAGGCAGAACAGGGGTTGGCTGCATTTTAGAGCTGAGTGATCCTGTGTTTTTCCATGGAATTCAGCCTCCATGTGCTTCATCCAGCCCACTTTCTGTAATTTAAATGAGAGCCTACTGAAATAGTTCAGATTTATTCTGCCTTTTTGCTCATCCCTTCTGGACTTTACCTTTTGTGTCATTTTTTGTCAATCAGATTTCACAAAATTGTTGTGAATTAGTACCAACAAAGCAAAGTTCATGGTGAAATTCCTGGTCTTAAGTAATAGCAGTTCATTTGTAGCAGACAGAGATGGTATAAGAGATTCTTTTATTCCCCTATTTTGTGATTTTAAGTGCTAAAAAGGAAATATTTGCATTCTGAAGAGGAGGGAGACTTCTTTGAATTAATCCAGGCTGCTTCTGTTGCTCCTGTTTGTTGCCAGCACCCTTTGCTCTGTGCATGGGTTCTGTCTCACTTGTCCTCCCAGGGTAACGTGCAGGTGCAGCTCTTATTTTTTAATACTAATTATCATAATCCCAGAATGGTTTGGCTTGGAAGGGACCTTAAAGCTCATCTCTGCCATGGTCAGGGACACCTTTCACTAGACCAGGTTTGTTTTCAAACCCATTTGATTTCATGAGGTGTTTAAATCCTTCCCACTTTGGGCTCCTTCTCTTGCCAAACTGTTTTCACTGATGTGAATTCCTTTGATAATTGACCAGAACCCCCTAGTTTTTTCCTTTCACTAAATAACTGAAAGGTGCTCTGAGAGTGGGATGCCCTAGAGATGCAATCCTGATCCTGCAGGATCCAAGGGAACCAGGATTTCCCTCTGTAAGCTCAGTGAACTCCCTTAATGATTTAATCAGCAAGCAAAGAAAGGCAGAGAAAAACACGGTGGTACATGGAGTGCTTTATGTCCTTTAGGTTATTTTCCATACATTTCACTAATTACATCAACAGATGATATTTACAGGGGACTTCTCCCTGTAATTGACCTTCATCCCTTCCTGTTCACTTCCCAACCTCTCCTTGAATTTTCCTATTGTTTCCTCTTACTCATTCCACATTTAACACCACCTTTCAGGCAGTTCTTTTTTTTTTTTGCTTGGGACCATCCTACCAATTCCCTGTTCCCAGTTCCTTTTACCTTCATCTCCACAGCTCGATTTTGTGGGCAATTTTGGAACTCATGGCATGGACAAACATCTTCCCCAAAGCCCAATCTGCAGATTTTCCTTCCAATTGCTCTTTTACCTGATCATCAGTTCTCTGGAGCAAGAATATTTCTTCCTGTCTTTTATCTGGTCTTTCAGAAACTGCAGCAGCACAATTCACTTTTAGGGATATCTGCTTTATTTTTTTTTTAAAATGTTTCTCTGTGTTGGGCCATGCAGGGGAGGAATTGCATAAACTGTGAGGGGTTAGAGAAAACCCCTGGTTAGAGTTCAGCAGTGTTCCCATGGCTACTGGGACAGGTACACCACAGAAGCAGGAATACCTTGGCATTTTAACAGCCCTTGCAGGTGATTTATGGTTTTACATCAGCTTTTCCTAAACCCAGAGGTTTTTCTAGGGTTGGCACCTCTTTGCTTGTCTCCATGCCCTGTTAGTTCTGTGCTCAGTGGCCCGTGGTTATTAAAATTCTTATCAATAAAGGAGTTTCTGAGCAGGGTTCTCATTTTCTAAACTCATACATACCTTTGGAACTCCTCTGCTTAACCAAAGGAACATTTGTTTTTTATGCCTAATGTACTTTATGAAAAGAAAGAAATGTGTAGAGTTCAAGTAGTATTTGCCTTCAATTACAGTAATTAAGTTGTCAGGACTTGAAGTCAGCTAGGCAATGAGAAAATCCTTTCCTGGTTGGCCAGGGGGTGATGGGTGTTGTGGGCCCAAGTGTGTTTTACACCTCAGGGGTGGGGAAGGAAACGGTTCTGGATGAAAACCTGGGAGTCTCTTTGTCCTTTTGCAATCCAGAGTGTCAAAATGCTGCTGTGGGGGGAAGGAAAATGACCCTGTTTGCCTGGGCTTCAGCTGGGCCAGGCACTGGGACCCTCCCAACAAGAGAGACCTGGAGGGGCTGAAACATATCCAGGGAAGGGAACAGAGCTGGGGAAGGGGCTGGAGCACCAGGAGAGGCTGAGGGAGCTGGGAAAGGGGCTCAGCCTGGAGAAAAGGAGGCTCAGAAGGAACCCTGTGGCTCTGCACAACTCCCTGACAGGAGGGAACAGCCAGGGGGGTCAAGCTCTGCTCCCAGGGAACAGAGACAGGGTGAGATGAAAGAGCCTCAGGTTGTGCCAGGAGAGGTTCAGGCTGGACATCATCAAGAATTTCTCCATGGAAAGAGTTGTTAAACATTGGAAGGGGCTGCCCAGGGAGGTGTGGAGTCCCCACATCCCTGGAAGTGTCCAAGGAAGGTTTGTACATGGCACTCAGTGCTGTGGGCTGGGTGACAAGGATGGTCACAGGGTGGGCTTGATGGTGTTGGAGCTCTTTTCCAACCTGAATGATCCTGTGATGACATGGGATTCTCTGCTTGTTGGGTTAGATCTTATTAAAAACAGGTTTAATACAAATACAGCTCAACCCATTTATCCTGGGAATTCTGTCTTGTTAACCTTCTGCTGCAGCTCCCCTTTCAAAATGTAACCTGTGTGGATACATCCTGTTTTTCCCCGTGTTCCACATCCCTTTTCAGGCTTCTTTGCCAGAAGTCAAATAGTTTCAGTTACTTCATAACCCTTCAGGAGCCCTACAGCATATCCCTACAAGAAAAGTCCCTAATTTTGCTAAGTGCCCACACAAACATCACTGGAATCTCAAGTGCAGCCTTACTTTCGTTCCACTGGAATAACTCTCTTGAAAGCAGGTGGATGAGGAAATCACCACTGGTAATGCATCACTAATGACACCAATTTTTTGCATTCCTGCTCATGGGAGTGAAGATTATGGGATGCAGAAGGAGCCAGAGCTGGAAAACCTTCCCTCACAAACCCTAATAAACCCCACTTCAGCCAGCAAGTTTAACGATGCCCTCAAGAGAGCCAGGTCCCTTTATCTGCAGCATCTTGCAATAACTATAAAGTGTTGAATAAGTGGGGTTTTATCTCCCAGGCTCTCTGCTGGCCTTTCTTGAGTATCAGCTTATGTCAGTGAAAGTGGCTGTGCAATCTGACTGCTCTGATTTGGGCAGGCAGGATTCAGGGTGTGTGGGCAGAGCAGATGCTCTTGCCCATCCCTGTATTTATGGGTGGAAAAAACAAGGAATTATCTCTGAGTGTCATCCCTGTGGATCCCCTTTCCTTCAGGAAGGGGTTGTAGGGCAGATGTTGGTGAGGATTCTACACCATCCTTCCCAGCTTTTCCCATCCAGAGGGGGTACCTGGTTCCCTGTGGTGTGCACAGGGCTTTAAAAAAAACAATTAATGAGCTGGGGGAGATCAGCCTGGAGAAAAGGGACAAGATGAGAGAAAACACCCTCAAATTGTGCCAGAGGAGGGTCAGGTTGGACACCAGGAGGAATTTCTCCATGGAAAGGGTGGTGAGGCATTGGAAGGAGCTGCCCAGGGAGGTTTGGAGTCCCCAACCCTGGAGGTGTCCAAGGAGTGACTGGATGTGGCACTCAGTGCTCTGGGCTGGGGACAAGGTGGGGTCAGTCACAGGTTGGATGGTCTTGGAGCTCTCTTCCAATCTGAATGATTCTGTGAAAATTTGGGACATTTCCAAGAGTCGTTTGTGACTTTTGCCAAGCAAAAGGCTTTACCACAAAGGCTTTGTTTGGAGTGCTTTGGTATGTATGTGAACAAGCCTTAATTTCAGCTTTCTGGTTTGTTTCTTTTGTAAATCTCAGATAATTTAACAAATTATACATTTCCATCTTGTGGCATTTGTTGTTTTCTCAGTCAATTCTCTTCATGCCATCCATAACATCCCAGCTCCAGAGCTATACTTTGCTTTTAGTTTGATATTTCCTTTCTAGAAAAGGAGACTCTTCACCTGCAGCTGGAGATGAGCAGCTCTTTATTTCATGTCTGCAGAAACCTTGTAAGATGTAACCTGTGATGTTGTTTGTTGCCATCTGATAACGTGTGATCAAATGGAGCCTGTTTAAATAACAACATCTGAGACACCCTGACAGCAGAGCAGCTCAGAAACAAACATTCCCAAAGATCAGATAAGATGGAAGAGATGCCTCAGTGCTGGATTGCTCCCCTGGATCACAAGTTCTCTGCTGGAGAGTTACTCCAGGCATGGGATTTCCTTTGTGCCACAGGCTAATGGGTTGTAGTGGATCATTTTTCATGCTGGTTGATGTCTTGCAGAGACACGTGCTTGGTAAAGTCAGTGTAATGCACTAAGTGTGACAGTGGTAGACATGAGTTCTGTAGGAGGAGGTAAAATAAGAAACTCAAAACAACTGAAAATTGTCTTGGTTTGTGTTCTCTTGCTGCCTTCCCTCCTTCCACCTCTTTTCCCTAAACCTACAGCATCTTTCACATTAAGGGCTGCCTCACTTCCCACCTAAATCTGTACTTGTACAGTTAATTTTCCAATCACCACGTTGCTTTTCAGTATTTTCCTTATTAATGTGCAAAAAAACCCAGCATTCTGTTTAAAGCCATGACTCCTGACTCACTCCTGCTCCTCTCTGTTCTTTTGCAGGAGGATATTGCTGATCCTGACCCCCAGGAAGAGGAGGAACCCAGCCCTGGAGATGGTTCCAACACAGTGAAGAGTGTTCTCACTGTCCAGGAATATTTTGCCAAGCGCATGGCAAAGCTGAAGGGATCCCAGAAGGAGACAGAAACAAAGGTGGATCATTCCAGCCCAACAGCTGTGGAGCCTTCAGGAGAGCTGGAAACCAAAGTCAAAAAGAAAAAGAAGAAGCAGAAGAGAGATGATGAGGCAGAGAGGACAGAGGACTGTGAGAAACCAGGGAAAAAGCCAAAGACAAGGAGGTTGAATGGAAAAGAACTGGGTGATCCACTAAATGAGTGTCACAAAAGGAAAAAAAAGAGGAAACATAAAGAGGAGGATGAAGGAGAAAACATCAGTTGTGATGAAAATACAGGCAATGGAGAAATTTCTGTGGGAATGTCTGAGGGGGAGGAACTCAGCACAGAGGAGCAGGAGGAGAAGCAGAAGAAACGCCACAAGAAGAAGCACAAAAAGCAAAAAGAGGAGACAGGGGAGTGTGGGGAAGGAGCACCCAGAAAGAAAATGAAGCACTGCAAGAACATTTAACCCTTTCAGGCTTCAAGTCTGTCTTAGAGGAGGCTCTGTGTGAACACAGCACCAATCCAGGCTTGGACACTGCTCCAGCTCCAGCAGGGACAGGCTGGATTTAAACACAGGCTGGATCTAAACCCAGACTGGATCTAAACACAGGCTGGATCTAAACCCAGACTGGATCTAAACAAACACAGGCTGGATCTAAACTCAAACTGGATCTAAACACAGGCTGGATCAAAACTCAGGCTGGATCTAAACACAGGCTGGATCTAAACTCAGACTGGATCTAAACCCAGCTCTCCTAAGGGAAAGCATGATGATGGGTCAACAGGAGCTTCAGTGCCACATTCCAAAGGGATCCACATGGAGGATTAACACATTAAGACTGTGAAAGGCAGGGAATGATTTTCTGCTGCTTCACATTGACTGTGTTTTTTCTCAATCCAGGAAGAAAAAAATTAAAAATCACCCTGGTACTGCCTTTTTATTAAAATTGTTTTCACTTGTGAGAGCCCAGCTCTGCTTCTGGAAGCAGGGAGGGGTTTGCAAAGCTGTCTTTTTTAAATTGATTTTTGCAAAGTGGTGTCTAACTTTTTATATATAAAATGAATGTTGTTTCTTCCCAAAATGCTTACCCTGATTAAAAGTTTGCTCCTGAGTGTCAGCACCAAAGGATGAAATAAAAAGACCTCCCTGTGCCTCCAAACTATTGTCAAACAGTTGTAACTTTGCACCAAAGTTAAGGAAATGTGCATTAACCTTCTCATTTACTAACCATACCTAAATCTTTGATTTCCAGGCAATCCTCAGGATCTCTTCACTGGTACCTCTGGAATCCAGAAAGCTGCCTTGGATAGAGCCTGGTTTTTTCCTGAAACTGGGAGGCCAATAGATTTTAAAAGCACAGTCAGATTGGTATTGCCATTCACACGTTGAAAACTTGCAATTTGGATTTATAACCAAACTAGAGCTTGTTTCTCCATTGTAAGCCTGGAAATAAGGAATGCTGGAGCTGGGCACTGCCACGAGCAGTTTTGTGGGAGATCTGAAACATTCAGCATGAATTTTGGGCATTTTAATGTCACTCAGAGCTGTCAGAAGTGGTGGAATGGGAAGAAGGATTCACCTTCCAGGTGTTCTGATATTTCTTTGGCCACAGCACAACCCTGAACACCAGCCAGTTGTCCTGGCAGAATCCAGAATCCAAACCCACGAGCTGCTCGTTTCATCCAGGCCTGGCTGGGTTTCATCAGTGTAAATCTAAAACATCCCATTGGCTCCTCTGCTGAAGAAAATGGGGACATTTTTACATTGTCTCAGCTCAGCAGAGTTGCCTAACATGGTCTGAGGGACATTGTCAAGATGCAGATGTTAATAGGGGAAAAAAATCTCCTTAATCTGCCTTTATTGTGCAGTGGAGGAAGCTCCGTCTGCAGCACCCAGACCACATGGATGGTTTGGTTGCAGCTCAACTCTTCCTTTTTTAAGATCTCTTGGTTTCCAAAGCATCTTTTTTTTTTCCCTGCCCTCAGGACATGCTCATTCACTGCAGCAAAATGAAGTTTCACTTCTTGTGTGGGAGAGCAAGATGCCTTTCCCTGGATTTCACATGCCAGGGGTTTTAACCCTTGTTGCATCCCCTTTGCAGGCTGTACAATTATTATTCACCATAATTTGCTTGTCCCTGGTTTCCTTAAATGAAATACCACCAAATACCATCAGTTGTTGTCAAACTGGGAGGAAACTCCTTGCTTGAGGTGAAAAAATCATCTTTTCAATGGAAGAAGACAGCAAAATAATGCTTTATGTTAAACTGAAGCATCCCTCCAGATTTCTTGCTCACCACAAGCTGGAATTTTTGTTATTAATTTTGTTATTAGAATCCAAAAGCCTGATTGTTTCCAATTATTATTTTTTTTTAACTCTTAAGCCAAGTAAACTTCACAGCCTCTCTGGGATTTAAAAAGGTGCTAGTCAAGGAGTAAGGTTTCCTTCTCCAAATACTGCTGGGCTTTTTTTTCTGTTCCCTCTGTGAATTTTCATGTGTTTCTGTGTGCTGCTTCTTGTGGGTGCTTGGCCACGTTCCAGTGTCAGTTACAGGAAGAATAAAACCAGGAATAAACCTTTAAATTTGTGCTGTTGGCTCCTGTTAAATTCAGGATACCCAAGACTTTAATCTGGCTCAGATGGAAGTATCAGCTACCAATGGAATATTCTCTATTTCTGCAATAAATACACGGCACTTTATCCTGGGAAATGTGGAATTTTAATGTGCCCCAGCTCTGCATGTGGTTGTAGGAGGGGGAAAATCATAATAAATAAATAATCATAAATCATAAATTGCTTGGATTTGACAGAAGCAATTGATTTAACTGCTCTGCTCTGTGTTTGTGGTCAGCGTTACTCAATGAAAAGCTCTTCTGACCAGATACTGTCCAGTGAGATGGATGATTGGAACAAGAGGAACGTGTTTCAGAGGAATAAATCACATATATATATTTTTGTTTGTTTGTTTCTAGTGGGTTTCGAGCTCAGTTTTAACCCAACTCTGGGTTTGGCAAGAAGGCCTTTTTTAGAAAGCACAAGAAAAAGAATTACGTCAGTGCCCAGATGGTGGAATTAGCAGAATGTGAGCACAAAGGAACGACTTGGTTTCATTTCCGCCAAAATCAGACTCTCAAACTCCGAGGCCTTTTGTTGTAAATTCATCCATTGTGCTCTCAGAATGAAGTGGCTCCCAGTGAAATTACCTGGACACCAAGGAAAATGAGACTTCCCTGCTCTGCTGTCATTCCCAAACAGGGAACAAGGCACAGGCAGCAAAGATATTGAAATGTTTTCAGTTTTGGTAATCCCAGGTCAGCAGTGACTAAAGGAAATTTCCCTTTTTGCTTTGGGAACATTCCAACACTGGTTTCCCCTGAGCTGTTCCATTCTTTGCAGGGATTGGGCTCTTCTTGGCTTTGAGGCTCAGAATTCACTGCAGGATCCACAGCCAAGGATGTGATTGGTAAGTGCAATGTCAGAGCAGCAAAAATGGAGGTTGGATTGTGCTTGTTAACACCTGCAGGCACCAAACTGGCCTGGGAAGGAGAGACCATGGAAAAATAGTCCTGGTACCATTGTTGGACCCAAATCTGTGTGGACTTCATGGGCTTTTGTCTGATTGTGGAGCTTTTGTCTGATTGTGGAGCTTTTGTCTGATTGTGGAGCTCTCAGACTGAGGTGGCTTCCAGTGAAATTACCTGGACACCAAGGAAAATGAGACTTCCTCTCTCTGCTGTCACTCCCAAACAGGGAATAAGGCACAGGCAGCAAACATATTGAAATGTTTTCAGTTTTGGTAATCCCAGGTCAGCAGTGACTAAAGGAAATTTCCCTTTTTGCTTTGGGAACTTTCCAACACTGGTTTCTCCTGAGCTGTTCCATTCTTTGCAGGGATTGGGCTCTTCTTGGCTTTGAGGCTCAGAATTCACTGCAGGATCCACAGCCAAGGATGTGATTGGTAAGTGCAATGTCAGAGCAGCAAAAATGGAGGTTGGATTGTGCTTGTTAACACCTGCAGGCACCAAACTGGCCTGGGAAGGAGAGACCATGGAAAAATAGTCCTGGTACCATTGTTGGACCCAAATCTGTGTGGACTTCATGGGCTTTTGTCTGATTGTGGAGCTTTTGTCTGATTGTGGAGCTTTCCCTGGAGCCAGGGGTGGCAGATGGCACAGGAGCACCCCAAGTGACAGCCCAGAGGTGTGGTTAAAGGCAGAATTCCTTGAATTTCCTCCCAAGGTGTTCCAGCTCTGATGCTTCACACACAGCCAGTGTAAAGCAGAGGTAGAATTGTAGAATCCTGGCATCACTGAGGTTGGAAATGCCCTCTAAGACCATGGAGTCCAACCATTCCCCCAGCACAGCCAAGGCCACCACTGACCCTTGTCCCCAAGTGCTCCTTAGTGACAACCAGGGTTTTTTAAAGCATAAATGCAAGACACCATTAAAGATTTCAGAACCACCTGTGCTTGTGTTTAAGTGAATTTGAGTCCATTGAGGTGCAGCTGCTTTGTGATTTCTGTGAATTGAAGGGGCTGGAGCAGAAGGGAAATGAATGGAAGGGAAAGGAGCTGGGGAAGGGGCTGGAGCACCAGGAGCAGCTGAGGGAGCTGGGAAAGGGGCTCAGCCTGGAGAAAAGGAGGCTCAGGGGGGGCCTTGGGGCTCTGCACAACTCCCTGACAGGAAGGGACAGCCAGGGGGGTCAGGCTCTGCTTCCAGGGAACAGGGACAGGAGAGGGAACGGCCTCAAGTTGTGCCAGGGGAGGTTCAGGTTGGACATCAGGAGGGATTTCTCCATGGAAAGGGTGGTCAGGCATTGGAAGGGACTTCCCAGGGCTGTGGAGGAGTCCCCATCCCTGCAGGGATTTCAAAGCCATGTGGATGTGGCCCTTGGGGACATGGGTCAGAGGTGGCCTTGGCAGTGCTGGGGAATGCTTGGACTCGATGATCTCTGAGGGCTTTTCCACCCTAAACCATCCTGGGGCTCTGTGAAGTATTTGGGGACAGCTCAGCATCGTGTCCTTGGCTGCAGTTCTCCTTTCAGCTGCCCTGGTGCTCCCTGCCTCCAGCTCCTCAGCTTTCAGCAAGGACAATTAGCTGCATTCATCAGCGTAATTAACCAATTTTCTCCTGTTTAAACACACAAGACCGAGGTTGTTGCAGCACCCACCTTCAAAAGGCACAATTTACGTCAGGAAACCTCTGAACCTGCCAACACCGAGGGAAGGAAGGAAGCTCCAAGGAAAGAGGGAAACCACACTTGGAAACACTGCCCAGCATCACACCTGGCTGGAAAAACGACCTGGGGATTGTGTATCCTATTGGATTTGGGGTGAGGATTGTGGGCATCCTTTGCCTAATTCCACCTCATTCCTGGGCAGGATCCCAGAGCTCAGAGAATTTGGGACAATAACCAAGGCTTTTGTTTCTGTACCTGTTCTATCCAGGGATAAACCAATTTTTTTCTTGGATCAGCAAACATTTAGTGATCTGGGACTGGGAAATGCGGTGCAAATACACAGTTTTGTGGTGGCAGAAGAGGGAATATTGTAAAACAAAGCTCCATTTCTCAGCAAGTCAAAATCTGCTTCTGAATCACTCAAATAAATCTGTTTCTTATCTTAATCCATCTTTGTAAATTTAAAGGTGTAAGAGGGAAACTCTTCCTAGTTCCTTTTAACCTGAAGGCAGTAAAATATATATTTTTGTAACCTTAAAACTGCATTTTAAAAGTAGTAAGGGCAGAAATATTCAGCACCATGCTGAAAAAAAATTAGTATTTCGCGGGGGGGAGGTTTTCTGCATTTTTTTCTGTATATTGGGAAAGCTCTGGGGTTTTTTTTACCTAGAAAATAAATGGTCCAGGTAGCAATCCCTGTGGAAAACCTGGTGGAATCGGGGAGGATGGGCAGTGGGCAGAGTTGGGAACTGCAGCTCTGGGGGAATCTTCTGCTGGGAACCCCCCAGCTCTCTCTGCAAAACTTCCCTTGGGAGCCAAGAGTTTCATCAATAATTAAGGAACATGCGAATATTGAGCTAATTTAGGATTTGCACTTTCTCACATATTTTAACGTCCCTGAAGGTTGGTGGGGTGCGAGGTGGGGAGGAGGGGGGGCGAAAATAAACCCTCCCTTTGCAAGTGTAAAATTCCAGATGTCTGATCCCCACCCCCCCAAAAAAAAGAGGGATATTTTTAAAGATCTGGCCGTTCCATGCAGGGTTCAGCCACTCATTTTCTGCCCTGGCCCTTTGGGAGTTGTTGCCACCGTTCCCCATCCGTGAAAATGGGGGAGAACAAAGCTTTCTTCTTCCCCCCTTTGTCTGCTCCGTCTCTATTTTCGCTCGCGGCTTTTCGCCGTAATTTCCCTGTTCCCAAAGCCCTGGGAGAGCTCTGCTGCTTCCTGTGCCCCAGATACAGGTGTAGCCTCGCTGCAGAGCGGGGAAGGTGAGCACACACACACACAAAAAAAAGGGTAATCTCGAGGCTTTTTTCCAGACTAATTACCCCGATCCGGTGGCAATTAAGAGGTGGCATTTTCACATGGCCCCAGCCTTCCTTTATGTAACGCGGGAGCTTCCGACAGGACAGGTTTGACCAGCATTTTAGGCAGGGTGCAGAATGAAACCCTCCTTACTAATGCCATCAGAATGCCAGGTGCTGCAGGAGAAGGGGAAGAAAAAAAAAAAAGGTGGTTATTAATAATAGTAGCAGTGTTTGCACTTAAAATTCTGCGTGGGGGCCCTGGGAAGGGAGGAAATCCAAACGAGGAATATTCTGCTGGATTTCTTTGTGCTGTGACCACACAGGAGCCCCCAGATTGTGTCTCAGGAGGTTGTGAAAAGCCACGAGTTGACCCCTGTGGTACCTCTGGGAGGTCAAATGTTACTCCCAGGATGTGGAGGGAATAATGAAGATGAGGAACACCCAGAGAGGTGCTCCGAGAGCTTCCAGGCTTCGCCAGCAGAGGCAGGTTCAGGCCCTGTCCTTGTTCAGGGTTTTATCCTCTCCCAAACCTTTCCACCCATCCTGCAAAACGTGGAAACACAGGGCAAGGTGGAAACAGCCCCGTAAAAGGGATCAAGTGGAATTCATCCATCTCTTTCCTTTTCCCAGGAAGGGAAATTTTGCTGCTGCTACTAAAAATTCCAAGCCTCTGGAGCCTTGACAGAGGTGTTTTTATAGTAATGACATCCAGGTCCTGAGCCTCCTGAGGGTTAAAAAGTAACAGTGACCCAACATTTTCACCATACCCAAGGTACCACCCAATTCAAAATAAAACCTTGCAACCCCGGGGAGCCTCTTTTTCAGGGCACTTCCACCCTTCCTAAAGGGAACTAAACAAAATTAAGGATGTTATCCAAATTCTCGCTGCCAACCTCTGCAGCAGCTCCAGCCTGCAAAAAATGCACCAGGGGAGATCTGTGCAGGGCAGGGTGGAGTTTGGCATCCTCCCTCCCTGCCCCATCCTGTCACTTAGAGGCGTGAGACAGGACTTTTGGGACAGATCTGGTGCTGCTGGGACAGAACAAGCTGTCCCCAGGAGCGTGCCCGGCTCCAAACCCCAGATAAAAGGCAGCTCCTCCTTGTGTCTGTGTCTCTGTGTGTGTGGAAAGGGTTTATAAATCTGTCCCGAGACCAGGAAATCTCCTGCGCCTTTTAGATTTAAGAGAAGTTGCCTTCCTGTTGTATCCCCAGATAACGCAGCTCTGATGGAGCCCACTTGTAAATAGCTTAATAGATTTAATCAGTTCCTTCGGAAAATGTTGTTGCTTCCGCAGGGTTTTAGTTCAGTCCTGAGGAAAAGCTCGGGGAGGGCAGGAAAAGTTGGCAGATTCCAGCTCTCCTGACCCCAAAATCGCTGCAATCCACAAGAAATCAGAACCATCCCGCTCCTGTGCAGAGGGAAGGCAGAGACCAGGAAGCCCAGGCGGATCCTGCCCGGCTCACATTTACATGAGCTCTCTCCATCACTCCTAATCTGACAAGAGTCAATAGGAACACCCAGGCACGTGGGAAACCCGCCCCAAACTCCTCGGCCTGGGATCCGCGCCGGGGTTTTCCCCCCTGGCTTGGGGTCAGGTGGGGCAGCCTCAGGGAACGCCCGCCCATCCCCAGCCCCGTCCCGCTGCTTTTTGGGCAGCGCGGAGAGGAAACCCACGGTCAGTCAAAGCAGACCCTTGTCCGAGGGTCAAAATCCTAAAGGGATGCAGCCATCAAACACATTCCCCCGGGCGGGTTGAAGGGATGAGCCGGGAAAGGGCAGCCAGCTGGGGATTTTTGGTGCCATCACCTCCCTGCAGATCATTTGTCCTAGTGAGAGGAATGGTGTTTGGATGACTTTCCCATCTTTGGGAACACCCAGCTGGGGTTAGTGGGGAACACCATGGTGTGGCTTTGGGACTTCCATCCCATTCAGTCTTTTTTGGGATGGGGCAGCACTGCATAAAAAGCAGCAGCAAGGAAAAGATCCTTCGTCTCCCAGTGTCCAGGGATGGGCAGCAGGGATGGACTGAGGATGTTTCCACCTCTTCGAGCTGTGCCTAGCTCCATCCCTGCCTTGTTTTTCCCTAAAAACTCCCTTAGGGATCCGATCAGGCTGGACAAGCCCCCGCCAGCAGGTTGGTCATGTCCCAGTTTCCATCCCATACGAGGAGACCTGGAAATGTGGGATGAAAATCCCCATTGGGTGGGCAAAGCACAGCCTGGGCTGTTAAAGCAGGAAAAGTGGGAAAAATGTGTCCCTGCCTGTGGGATCCGTGCCTTGATTTCCCTTGGCAAAGAAGGTTCCTGCAGCTTGTCAAAACCTGGGGAGGGGCTTTTTTCACCCCAGTGGGATCTTCCTTTCCGTGCCATTTTCCTTTTCTTTCCAAGTTTTCAGTGCCTTTATCCCCTCTCTCTGTGTTACCCCATAACCTTTAAAGTTTGAAGATCTCTGAGGTGCAGGGAGGGCAGCGGGGCTTTGTGGGCGGGACATCTCCAGCTCTCTCCTCTCTCCCTTTCAGCGGGCAAAATCAGGAAAAAATAATAATAAAAGAGGGGGAGCGGGGAGTGGGAAGGAGAAAGGGAGGTGCTGGGGGTGCTGCTTCCCCGGGGGAGGGGGTGCCGCGCAGAGGGTGGGGAGAAGTTTTCTCCCAGCACCATCCCGGCCGGGGCTGAGGAGTTTGCAAACAAGGAGGAGCAGCGAGTCCCTTCGGTGTCATTGGAGGAGGCTTTTTCCAAGGAGCTCATAAATACGGGAGAGGCCGGGCAGGAGGCTGGGACTGCGCGGGGACCCCGAGGGCAGCGCGGCGGGGCGGGGGGGGCCGGGGGGGCTGGGCCATGGCTGCGCTGCTCAGCACATTCCCCTGGCCGGAGCGGCTGGAGGGGGGCGGCGGCGGGGCCGAGCCGCCCGCCCCCTGCACCACCAACCTTTTCGTCCCCTCCTCTCGTCCCTCTGG
>JBBMKD010000145.1:110151929-110176870 GCA_037834095.1 Argya squamiceps
CCCCGAGCGTCGCAGGGCGAGAAGGGCTCCGAGAGCCGCATCCGCCGGCCCATGAACGCCTTCATGGTGTGGGCGAAGGACGAGAGGAAGCGGCTGGCGGTGCAGAACCCCGACCTGCACAACGCGGAGCTCAGCAAGATGCTCGGTGAGGAGCGCGGTGGGCGCGGGTTTGGGGGAGGCGAGGAGCGGGGGCGAGGTCGGGGACCCACCCGGGCATCCCCTGGGGTACAAACCCTGCCGGGATTCGGTCCCCCGGGGTGAGCAGCCGGGCACCCACCCGGGCATCTCCTGGGGTACAAACCCTGCCGGGATTCGGTGCCCCGGGGTGAGCAGCCGGGGACCGACCCGGGCATCCCCTGGGGTACAAACCCTGCCGGGATTCGGTCCCCTGGGGTGAGCAGCCGGGCACCCACCCGGGCATCCCCTGGGGTACAAACCCTGCCGGGATTCGGTGCCCCGGGGTGAGCAGCCGGACACCCACCCACCCACCCATCCAGGTGCAAATCCTGTGGGGATTCAGCGCCCAGGGGCACCCACCGGAGATCCCTGCGGGTGCAAACCTTGCCCGGATTCGGTATCCATGGGTCCACCAGGGCATTCCCGGGAGTGCAAATCCTGCCTGGATCCAGTGACCCGGGGGAGGCACCCACGCACCCACCCGGGCATGGGATGCACGCCCTACTCGGATCCAGCGGTAAGGGCTTGGTCCCCGGGCACCCACCTGCGGTCCCTGGAGTGAAAACCCCGTCCGGATTCAGTGCATTGGGGTGGGGATCCCGGCGCTCTCCGGCCATCCCTGGTGTGCATATCCCATTCGGATCCAATGCCCCGGGGTGGGCACCATGCAGCCACCCGGTCATCCCGGGGTGCAAATCCCATCCAGGTCCAGCGCCCCGGATTTGCCATCCCTGGGGGTGCCAACCCTGCCCAGGTGGGGACTCAGTCTGGCACGCAGCAGGAGGGCACCCCTACACCTACCTGGCTGTTTTTGGGGTGCAAAGCCAGCCTGGGTGCAGCACCCTGAGGTGGCAAAACCTGATGGAGTTCTGTGCCCCGGGAGTAGCACTGTGCACCCACCCTGTCACCCTGTCACCCACGGGGTGCTCACCCCAAAACTCATCCCAGGTGTGCAGCCACTGCTCAGGGTGCAAAGCCTGATGGTGTCCTGCATCCCAGGGGACAGGCACTCTGCCACCCCTCTGCTGCAAACCCTGAGAGTGGTGCCCTACTGTGCAAGGAGGGCCCCCCCAAATTTTCCTGGCCTGTCCTTGCTGTCCCACTTTGTCCCAATATTACGTGGTTGGGGAGTGTGTTTGTATTTCTGCTTATGGGGGATCACAACCCATTTCGAGCACACTTTTTTTCTCCACTCCCCATCCACTATTTTTCCCTTTCTCCCAATCCCCATTTTGATGTGAAACCAGGAGGGCAAACCAAAATTATCAGTCCAGACAGCCTGAGAAAAAGTTGCCCGAATTGCAACACAGCTTTGCTGCCCAACCTCTCATCCAAAGTTTGTGTTTCCCTGGACAGTTCTGCAGTGTTTTCTTTGGAGGTTTGGGTTTTCTCCTCGCTGCTTTGCCATGCAGCATCTCAGCTCAGCTTATTAGTGTTATTTCTGCTGTCTCAGGCCATGGGAAGGCATCAAAGGCTTTGATGTGTATCCTCATTTCTCCCCCTTACCCTGAGGAGCAGCCTGGGACAGCCTCGCTGTGGGATAAAACCCCTCTGCCCAATGCTGCTTTTCTGTCCTGTGTCTTGGGGACATTTTATCTCAAACAGGGAAGAGCGAGGTCATAGAATTAATTACAGAATCATGGAATGGTTTAGGTGGTAAGAGACCTTAAAGACCATGTAATCCATCCCCCTGCCATGGGCAGGGACGCCTTCCACCATCCAGACCAGCTGTCACAGTGCCCAGGTCTCCTTGTGCCCTGGTGCAAGTCCTGGCAGGGCACAGACTGGGACACCTTAAAGGACACCATGTCCTGACCCTCTGCTCAGCCAGCTTTGGCTGTCCCTGCTCCACAGCCAGGCTCTCTGTCCCAGCCCATGGAGCTGGGAGAGTTCATCTGCCTGGATTTATTCACTAACCCTAAAGTCACCTTGTGTGAGGACTTGGGATGGAGTCAGAAATCCTATAACAGCCTCACATCCCCCCTTCTCCCACCCGCTGCCACCACATCCCCCTGCGGGTTTTTTGGGATGCGTCCTCTGCGTGTGCCAGGTGGGGATTTTGGGCTCCCTCGGGAAGCTGCGGGTGCTAAGGGAACGTCTCCTCCGTTTCAGGGAAGTCCTGGAAGGCGCTGAGCCTGTCTCAGAAGCGTCCCTACGTGGAGGAGGCCGAGCGGCTGCGGGTGAAGCACATGCAAGATTATCCCAACTACAAGTACCGGCCCCGTCGGAAGAAGCAGGTCAAGCGCATCGGGAAGCGGGTGGATCCCGGCTTTCTTCTGGGCAGCCTGACACGGGACCAGAACTCTGTGCCGGAAAAGAGGACCTGCAGCCGGGCCGGGGGGGATAAAGATGGCCCGGGTGAGTACCCGCCCCGCCCGGGGCTGCCGGCTGTGCGGGGATACCGGGAGGCTCCGGGCAGCGGCGGCAGCAGCAGCACCAGCGTGGACACCTACCCTTACGGGCTGCCCACTCCTCCGGAGATGTCCCCCCTGGATGCCATAGACCCCGAGCAGAGCTTCTTCTCCTCGCCCTGCCCCGAGGAGCACCACCGCTCCCACCTGGCCGGCGCCACCTTCTCCCCGGAGTACGCGGGCGGCTCGCTGCCGTGCGGCCACCACCCGCTCAGCCCCATGTCACAGCCGGCCACCTGCATGATCCCCCCGGCCTCCAGCTGCCCTGCCCTTCCTCCTCCACCTCCTCCTCCTCCTCCCAGCTACTACACACCCTCCTTCCCCTCCTTACCCCCTCCCAACCTCCATGCCCACCTGGGCCAGCTCTCCCCGCCGCCCGACCACCACGGCTTCGACCCCTTGGACCAGCTGAGCCAGGCGGAGCTGCTGGGGGAGATGGACCGCAACGAGTTCGACCAATATCTCAACAACCCCGGCGGCCACGGCGAGCACCACGGCGGGGCTTTGTCCAGCGGGCACGGCCCGGCATCCGGCACCTCCCACGGCTCCGAGAACAGCCTCATCTCCGTCCTGGCCGACGCCACGGCCACCTACTACAATAATTACAGCGTCTCTTAGGAGCCCAGCCTAAGGGGAAGGAGCCGAGGAAGGACCCGACTCTGTTCCGAGGCGTTGTTGCTCCCCTGGGGACAAACGCCCGCCGCCCCCTCAGGGTGACCCAGTCCGAACCGCGGGGCCCTGGAGTCTCCTTGGTGCTGTAGGTAAAGGATTTGGGTCGTTGGCTCACCGCCGTGCAAAGCCTGGAGTGCTCTGCCCCCACCGTGCCCAGGGGGCACTTCCCGACGCCAAAGCCCTTTGGCCAAGTCCCTCTTGCAAAGCAGGGATGCTTCTTGGGAGCAGAGGAAGGCTGCCCCTCGTTTTGAGGCATCCCCAACTCTGCTTTGGAGTCAGGAGTGCGGCAGCACCCCGCAAATATCAGGTCTGAATTCCTCCCTGGAAGGGGGAAAGGCAGGGATGGGAGAAGGGAAGATTTTGGTTGAAGGTCCATGAGCTGGTTTTGGGTTCTGGTGGCGGCCACCCTGACCTGCCTGATCACTCCAACGGGGGATTAAAGCCCCCATCCCCTGCCCCAGAGCATGGATTGGGGGCTTCATCCCTCGGGAAAACCCAGAGGGGATGGGACACCAGCCAGGAGAAGGGTAGCCAGCCCCAGGGGCACTGAGCCTGTTCTGGAGTGGGGTAAGATCAGGGCTTGGAAAGGCAGGATCTGGCCAGCATCCACCCCTGGGAGCAGGTCCTGGGATGAAGATTTTGGCCAAGAGGTGATGATGTAGCAGACACTTTTTTTTTTAATCAAACATCCTTTGAAGGGGAAGGCTCCATGTTTGGAGCCACAGTGGCCAATGCCTCTCCTAACTCTGGCGTTTTATTGCTTGTAATAAAGCTGTACATTGATTTATTCCTTCCATTATTCTTCCCCCCAACCTCGGATTTTGTATTGCTCGAGTTCTCTTCCTTTCCATAAAGATGAAGCTTTATTTTAAATCAGTTATATGACATGATTAATCTTAGTGTTTACTGTATGGCACTTGGTAATGATTAGTTAGTAACGTGGTTATGATTTCCTGGTTTCAGTCCCCAAAAATGTATTAATAATAATTGCAAAGAAAACTTTAAAAAAAAAAAACACCAAAAGTTCACCGGTTTTTAAGCTAATACATTCCATCTCTTTTGTGTGACTCTATGCATTTTGAATGAGTGTAGATACGAGTTTGCATAAAATATTTAATTTAAATAAATGTTTTTATATGATGATTGTTCAATGATTTAAATTGCTGTCGCTATTGACAACAGTTTTCAAAACAGAAACATTTCCCATGCAAGTGCTATTTTTTTATATTTTTGTTGTCGTCGTTGTTGTTGGTATTTTCAGCCAAATTTTTTCTACTTCCATTTTTTTATAAATAAAACAAAGATCTGTGGTTATCTACAAACTGTGGATTGCTTTCTAACAAACAGACTCAGGGCACGATGGGTGCTTACCCTCACTTTTCATGGCGTGTCTCAGGTCACTGTGCTGGCCTCGATCCTGCTTTTGCCACCTCTCAGATATGATCTTTGTAATCCTGTTTCCATATCAGAGTGAAGTCAAGAGCTTTGCCTTTGGTGTCTTTGGTGAGCACAGATGATGTTGGCAATTTATGGAGCCAGTGCCAGCACCTGGAGCGTGGGTTTTAGTCACATTTAAGGCTCTCTTTTCTTTCACAGTTTGGGCTGATTCACCTTTTAAGATGCTCCACACCCTGAAAAGGGTCCTTGTTTTAGGTGCAGATCGAGGCAATGAGGCCTCAGAAACGTGTGGGGGTCAAATTTGGGGAGCCACATGAAGGTGATGTTGATTGATAGTCTTCAGGCCTGGCCAGCAGAGAAAATCCATGTTGTTGGAAAACATCACAGCCTGCTCTTGCCAGACATTAAATCAGGCTGTGACTCTGCTGTCCTTGAGGTCAAGCCATGCACAGACAATCCCAGAGTTTTTTAGGGCTGGAAGGGATCTCTGGAGATCCAAGGCAGGGTAAACACCTCCCAAAAAAATCCAGTGTCCTCCCAGGCTGGGTCCTCCTGCTTGGCCCCAAAAAGTGGAGGAGCACGTTTCCTAATGCACTTTGTGATGCCACCTCTGTGTGGTGGCTGGGAGGGGTCTTCAGAGGTCACCCAACCCAATCCTGTCCCTCAGGGTGGCTTGTCTCCCATAAATGACATCTCTGATCCACAGAGCCCATGGTCCCAGAAAGGGGAGGCTGTGTGAGTATTTGGGGAAGCACCAACATGCTCCTGTCCTGTGCTCCTCTATCCCCCTACTTGTATCCCATGGATTCAGCTCTCCCATCCTGCCTCTTCCTTCTTCCAGCTCTCAAGCATCCCAACTCACCCTTGGCCTCTCATTTTTAGGGGGAAAGGAACCTTTGGGTGTCCTGCCAGCCCCAGGTGCTGTGGTGGCTCCCTGGCTGGGGTGCCTCAACCCAAATGTGACTCTTCCAAGAGCATTTTGGAGCTGGGGGAGGGAGGATCCTGTTTGCCCTCTCTGCCCAGCAGCATTGACTCACATGGGATCATGCCAGGAGCAGGAGTGGGGCTGGAGAAGTCCTACTTTTCCCTTCTCCATCTCTCCCTGCAATCCCTGTGGTGCCCCAAGCCTGAGAGGCAGCTGAGAACAGTGAAACTGCCTTGGGGAGGAGGCTCAGCTGTCCAACCCCCTCCCAGAAATTCAGCTCGGGGTATTGCCACCAGCCTGATCTGGGATGTCACATTCCCACCCCATTCGACCCTTTCTCCAGGCTGCTCCTGCAGGTCCTTCTTATTTCCATGCTCTGAGCAACAATGGGATCAACTTCACCACCCCTAAGAGCCTTTTCCCTCCTTGCTTTCATCCCATGCAGGGCTGGTGGAAACAAACCCCTCTCCAAGAGCTTCCAGAGTGTGATTTCCCCAGGAAAAGGGGTTTCTCCACGCACCCCCATCCCCAAGGAGCCCGTCCTGCCCAGGACGAACGGAGATCCCCGCCAGCCAAGCCTGTCCCCACTTGCTCAACCCGGGAGCCACGTGAGGAGAGGTGGGAGCTTGTCCCTGTGCTCTCTGCACGCCAGGAACAGCTACAGGCCCCAACCGGGAGCCGGGGCCCCCCGAGGGCGTTGGGAGCCGCAGCCAAGGAGAGGGAGGTGCGGCTCCCTGGGAGCCACGGCCGGATCCGGGCACACGCCCAGCGCCGGGAGCAGCCGGCTCCCACCCCCAGGACACTGCAGCCCAAATGAAATTCAGGGGCAGAACCATCTGCCCCTTGAAATTTAGGGGCAGAACCATCTGCCCCTTGAAATTCAGGAGCAGAACCATCTGCCCCTTCTCTGGTGGGATGGGAAATGAGATGCTGTGGGTCAATCCCCTCTACCCGCAGCATTTTTTTGGGGGGATGCAGAGTGTTGCTGCAGGGAGCAGATGGAAAATAAGTGGCTGGCAGAGGTGGGAAGGAGTGGTTTTGCTTGGGAAGTGGATATTCATGTGAAAGACTGCTGGCCATTGCTGTTCATGGATGTTGGGGGGGTCTCCACTCCAAGCAGGACTCATTCTGCATCAGTCCTGAGCGTGTTTCTCCTCCCTCCCCATCCCAAATCCAGGAGCCCATGGCTGTATTTGTGCATGTTGACAAGTCTTGTGGTTTGTGGCCTGTTGTCTCCAGCCTGAGAACCAGCAGGAAAATCAAATCAGGGCTGCAGGAAGGGATGAAACAGCCTCATACCACATTTGGGGTGTCAGCTTGGGCCAGGACAAGGGATATCTCCTTGCCATGAGGTGACAGGGTGTGAGCCCTCTGTCCTCAGTGTCCTTGGCCACTCCTTGGCACCTGTGGCTGTGCAGGTCGTGGTGCCAGGCACTGGGAGCAGGGATGAGGTCACCTTCCCCCTTCCCGGACAGCTGGAATTTGGGCTGGCCATGTGTGTCATGCTCTGGGCAATTTCCTTTGCATCCCTTGAGCAGGTGGTGACTCCTCTCTGTTCCCTCTTTGCTTGTCCCAGTGCCACTGGGCAGGGGTGGGCCCTGGTGACAAACAGCCACGTGGATGTTCCATGCCTCAGTTTCCCTGTCTGTACAACAGAGATAATTCTTCCTTCCCTCCCGCCCTTTTTCCAACCAGCGCTGGGACATGACCTGTCTTTTCCTCAGAATTTGAACAGGACTAAATGCTTGTGCTGCCTTTAGCACGAGGGGTCCATGCCCCATGTGAAAGATCTGGATTCTGCTACGAAATCAGTTGGGAGACAACCAATTTTCCCTGATTTTTCAAAGCAGAACCAGGTGAGGGAAATAGAGGCAGAGAAGGGGGTGAGGTGATTGGACTGAACTCACCCTGCAAATCAATGACAGAGCCTAGAGAAACCCTCAACACAGCCAACTCCCCCAAATCCCTAAATCCTAAATCCCATTTTTTCCCCCTTTTTGTTCTCCTTCCCCCTCCATCCCTTTTTTCCCCCCTGACTCCAAACCCCGCTGCACCCCACGGCGGGGAGGGCAGGATCAGGCTCTCCCTCCTGTCTCTCCAGAGGAGGGAATGAGACAAGCTGCTGAGTGGTTTCCTGCCCTGCACTGCCAATGGGAGCTGCCTTGGGGTGCCGGGAGCAGGGGAGGATGTATCCGGAGCTGAGTGTTTCCTGGCAGATAAGGCCAACCCCTCCTGCCGGATGTTATGAGTCCAGGTCCTACCTCCACGTTTCAAGAGAAGGGGCTGAGGAAAGGCTTGGATGTTTATGTCAAGGAAAAATAACTTCTCCCTCTGTGTGTACAATCCTCTGGCTCCCCCAGGGCTACGTGCGGCAGGATAAATGCTGGGAAATAGGACGAGGAGGGCTGTGGGACAGGCTGGGGTCTCTCCCTGCTCACTGGGGCTGTGTGGGAATGTGCCCAGGGAAAAGCAGGATGGATCTGGGGAGATGAGCCTGAGGGTGGAGAGTGCAGGCTCAGCACTGTGGGATCAGGCTCAGCATCAATTTGGGGTCACCTCAGCCAAACCCAGCCTTGGTGCCCACCTGGAGCAGATCCAGCCCCAAGTTAGGATTTCTCCTCATCCTTCAGGTGAGTCCCTTCAAGGCCAGAGCCAAGGCCAGCTCCCAGGGCTGAAGGTCAGAGTTATCCTGCCCACCTTGGTCATCCAGGGAATCAGAGGTGCTGGCAGAGGGAGGACAGTGGCAGATTTGGGTCTGGCAGCCCAGCTGGCTGGAGAGGAGGGAGAAGTTATGCAAGTGGGTATGGAGGGAATGAGAGAAACATGGATTTTCCCCATATTTTTCACACTGGATAAGTAGAATCTAGTTCTGGCTAGAGCCTCCTCTTCGGATTGTAGCTGTGCTCTCCTGACACCCTTCTGGGAATATCCCCAGGGCTCAAGCCAGAACCTGTGCACTGCCTGAGGGCTGGAACACATCCAGGGCCACCTCTGGATGATGGAAGGAACACGGAGAGACCTGCACTAGACTCAGACTGGTCAAGAAATTAGGACAGGGAAGACCCCCAGCCCTCGAGCGTTAGCATTCCCACTGGAATTACCCCAGACCCCAGCACAGACATGCCCAGGCCTCAAATCCTGCCCCAGGCCCAGGAGAGAGGCAGTGAGGACATTCCTGGCGAGGGTCTGGATTTGGTCACCTGGTTTGGATTGATCCAGGCACTGAACAGCTTTTCATGGAGAGTTTTGTCTTTGGCATCGATAGGGAGAAAATTGAAATTAGACAAAATCTGGCAATCTCCTGTCCAGGGTGATTAACAAGAGCTGAGCTGCCTCCCACTCCCATCTCAATCCAAAAGGGGCTCCTGGAGGTCCCATTCCCCACCCGGTGGGTCTGAGAGAGGACTGAAGGACATCCTGAGAAGAGAGAGGGAAAAGTCCTGATCTTCTTCCTTTGAGATTGAGGAGCCCATGAGGGCTCCCACCAACAGCTGAAGGGCATCCAGGGAGCACTGCTGCATTCGGGGAGAATTTTGGGATAAAAACCTGGTGCTGGAGCCCTGACCCGTGCCCTCCTAGAGTGTCTCCCACCCCTCTTCCATCAGCACCAGGAATTCCCCGGCGTCCCATCCAGCCAGGACACCGCACCCCTCCTCAGCCAGCCCGAGATGTTGTTCTTTCCCTTTGATTTCCAGGAGCTCCCACTCGGCCCCCAGAGCTCCACGGCAAACAAAACATCAGAAGCCCAGGCTTGGCGGTGCAGGAAGGAAACCGGCTCATGTGGGGCTGAGTCACGATCCCGCTGCTCCTCCCGGCATCCCAGGGAGCGGGATCGGGTACGAGGGATGCCAGGTCCCACCGACCCCCGGCCGGCGGGGGCATCAAAAATCCTCCACCACCAACACCATCATCACCCCATTTTATTTTTTTTTTGTAAGCAAAACACGGCTTGTGGGTTTTTCTTTCATTAAGTGGAGTGGGAAAGGGTGGATTTGCCTCCCTGCTGAGGGAAGAGTCTCCACACTGCCCGTTTGGGCGGCGGCCAAAATTCAGGGAGGATGCCAAAAACCTGAGTTTAAAAGAGGCTCCTCAGCACCCCTGACCTGGGACCAGCTACTTGATTTTCTACTCTCGGGGTGAGATTTCTTGTCTAGAGCTTCACATGGTTGTGATTGACACCACTCAGACATTTCCAACTCTCCCCCTCATATTTACTGTAGATAAAATACTATAATAATAAATATATATACATATATATATGTATGTATTTATATATATAAAAGAAAGATGGCTACTCCCAACTCTATCCCTCTCATTCACTGGAGATACCAAATATACATATATAAATATAAATATGAAAAAATATAAAATATAAATAGATATAAATAGATATACATATATAAAAATGTAAAAATATACACACACAGGTGATATGACACATGTGTATATATATATATATACATATATATATATTTAAAAAAAGGGATATCCCTCCCTTATATATATAAGGGATATATATATATATCTACACATATATTTATGTGGGATATCCCATATATATATGGGATACTTATATATATATATATATGGGATACTTATACATATATATATATATATATATATATACACACAAGAAAAACAAGTTCAAACTTTTTAGCAAGGCCAGTCATGATAGGATAAAGTACAATTGCTTTAAACTAAAAGAGGGTAGATTTAGATTAAATATAAGGAAGAAACCTGGTCTAGTGGAAGGCATTCCTGTCCACAGCAGGGGGTGGAATGAGATGAGTTTTAAGGTCTCTTGCATCCCAAGCCATTCTTGTATTCCATGATTTTATGATTTTATACATATTTGTGTGTTTCTCTGTGTGTGTACACACAGAGGACATGTGGTTTAGAGAAAGCAGCATCCCTTGGTCTCCTTTTCCACAGCTCTCAGCACAGTCTGGTGGAACTCTCAGCAGAGTCCATGTCTCACATGTCCTTTTAGGGTGGATATCAGGAAAAGGTTCTTCCCTAGAGGCTGTTTGAGCACTGGAACAGCTCCCCAGGGAATGAACACAGCCCCAAAGCTGCCAGAGCTCCAGGAGTGTTTGGATAACCCTCTCAGGGATGCACAGGGTGGGATTGTTGGGGTGTTTGTGCAGGGCCAGGTGTTTGACTCAATACTTTTGTGTCCCTTCCAAATCAGGATCTTATTTATGATTCCAGGATTCTGTGATTCTCATCCTCTTCAGCCCTGGCCTGGGAGAGGTGACAGCCTCTGACTGTGCCTCGATGGCCTGGTGGTTCCAGAGGCTCCAATGACCCTCATGGATGCACCTATGCAGGAAAATGAAGGGATCAGCTCTGAACCCAACTGGTCCATCCTCCCAAAAGAGGACAACAGCACCCAAACAGTGTCCTGGGAATGATCCCTGGCCTTTGCTCACCTTGAACCTTATCTGGGAAGCTGTTGCATCCCTGCCACTGGATCTGGGCCAAAATCACCCCAAACAATTGGAAGGTCATTGGGAAGCCTCTGACCCTGCTCCTGTTCCTTGATGGGCTCTTCTGGAGTGTGGATTTGTCTGCTGGGCTTTTACCACCTTAGAAAACATTCCCTC
Source organism: Argya squamiceps (assembly GCA_037834095.1). NCBI lineage: Eukaryota > Metazoa > Chordata > Aves > Passeriformes > Leiothrichidae > Argya > Argya squamiceps. The sequence goes on from JBBMKD010000145.1 coordinate 110,163,119, forward strand.
TTCCATCCCCCATGCCCAGGAAGGTGGAAGATGTGTTGCAGTTGCAGAACCATGTGCTCCAGGTTTAGGAAAGGCCAGGCTGGAGCGTGTTTGTGCAACCTCCCTGCTCCTGCCAGGCGCCAGGCACTGCAGGAGAGCTGGAGTTGCAGGAGTTCCCAGGATGTGACACTGGATGTCACTGATCTCGTGGTTACAGGATCACAATGAACTTTTCTCCCACCTTGGACCACTCTCAGCTCAGATTTGGCAGATTTGGTGCATTCACTCAATATTTAAGTTTTAACAAGGCCTGCCAGCTCCTTTCCCAGTGACTGCACTGGGCAAGCCTGATCAGTGATTAAAGGTGGGATTTAACTCCCAGGCATCCCCAGCTGTCTCCACTCTGGTTTGGAGGTTAAATCCATCTTGGTGCAGTTTTCATCTCAATTGGTTGGAGCATGGTGCCAATAATGCACCATGGTTGTGGGTGTGATCCCTCTGTGGGAAATCCACCCAAAAGTTGGACTTGGTGATCCGTGTTCTTCTCTTTTAACTCAGAATATTCTGTGATTGTCACAGAAATGCTGAGGTTCTAAGGAACCTCTGGAGATCCCATGTGACAGATCTTTTCCTAGACAGAGGCATGGCTTGGAGGCAGAAGGAGGTGGGACTCTACTGGGGTTGACTGTCCCTCTCCAAACCAGTAGAGCATTCCCAAAAATGCCTTTTCCTGGTGGCCTGGAGGCCCTTCACTTGAAACAGAACCCACATCTCCACTAGCTACAAACAGGTTGGGTATCTTGGCACCTAAATCCCACAGAGGATCCATCAAGGTCCCAACTCTCCTCCCAGGCCAGAGCTCCCTCCAATCCAGGCTCCTCTTCTCTTTTTTTATTCAAGGGAAAGAAGAGAAGGAAACCCACAACCCAGACCCCCTAGACCACCCTGCCTTCCACCCCCAACCTCCTGAAAAGTCCCAAAAGCCACTCCAAGGGAATTTCCCCAAGGCATGGGACTCCCCTGTAAAGGACCTGCTGCACTAAATGACCCATCAGACCTTCCTGGTTGCTCTTCCCTGCTGCCTTCCTGGGTTCAAAAGGTGATTTAGGATGACATGCTCTGCTCTACTTGAACTTGCCAGCTATTGCCAGCTCTTGCCAGCAGCGTGACGAGGCACCCCTTCATTGTACATTAATTCCAGCAGGCGTACGGCCCAGCAATCAAAGTGCCTCATTAAACTTTAATTAAATTTCCCAAGTGATTTGCTCCCGGGCAGAGAACCTGCAGTGCAAGCCCAAGCAAGTCTCTCTGTGTGTGTGTGTGTGTGTGTGTGTGTGTCTGGGATTTTGGGGTGTCTTTTTTTTCCCCCAAAATTTTATCAACACTTCATGTCTGGGGTATTGTCCTGGTTTAGGGCAAATTTGGGAGAAAACTCCCTGAGTCCCTTTGGGAGCAAACCTGAACGCCCTCTCCTTTCATCCAGTCTGGGAAAGAACTACCTCAGAGAAAAGTGGAAAAAACTATTTATTTAACAAACAGAGTCACCCTAAAACGGGTATGAAACAAAGCCAGAGGTGGAAATGCAGGCCAGAGGTGGAAATCCAGTTCAGACTAGGAAGAAAAGCCAAACTGACCTGACATTCTGCTCCTGCCACTCCTGCTGAGTGCTGCTCTCCTGCAAGAAGGTTCTCCAGGGCCTTCTCTTCTCTGGGCTGAACAATTTAAACTTTCCCTGCTGTTCTCCTGGAAGACCAGGAAGATTTTGCACTACAGTCCCTTTGTAGGATATGGACAGGGGATGGAGTGGTCAGGAATTAGAATTCACCCTCAGATCAGTTCCCACAATCAAAGCTTAGTGAAAAACCAGAAGGACAAAGGAATTCCAAACTTGTAATGGATGGCAAACAAAACTAGATCTCTTTCTATCAATGGCAAGTCTTAGAATCAGAGGGGTGAGGGTTAGAAGGGACCTTAAAGACCATCTAGTTCCACGACACCTTCCACTATCCCAGGTTGCTCCAAGCCCTCTCCAACGTGGCCTTGGACACTTCCAGGGATCCAGGAACAGCCACAGCTTCTCACATGAACCTGTGCCCATCCTCTGCCTTGATGACCAGTTGGCCTGGTCTGGTCAAAACTCTCTCCAGAGCAAGGTGGCTGCATCTGAGCAACTCCCAGAGATGATCCTTGAGCTGTGCAGAGTCCTGACCCATGTCTGGGATCATTTGGGCTCACTCCAGCAGACTCCAACCCAAACCAGGAGTGCAAATGAGCCACATCCAGTCCACATCGAGCCACATCCAGGTTTGTCTCTGTCATTTCCTGCAAGTCGATCTCCAGATTCAAATTCCCTGAAGACTCTGGAAGGAGCCAAAACTGAGACTTTGTTGTGGGGACTGCACAAAACTGACCCTGCACGGGCTCTGTGGGTCCCTGCTCCAGGATCCTGCACAAGGTGAATTTTCCCTGTGTTTTCCCTTGGGCTGGAGTGGATGGATGGCAAACAAAAGCAAATTACTGGAGCTCTTATTCACATTGAAAGAGGCACGAGCACAGAAAAGCAGTCACCCCCTTGAAACTTCGAGTGAGGTGGGGATTTCCATGTATTGCCTGTGCTTCCAGATCTGCAGATAAGGGTACAGCTGGTCAAACATTTTCCATTGATGATTTCCTTGCAGAAAACATCCTTCCAAGGGAGAAAAAAAAAAAAGCCCAGTAACTTAAAGAAAACTTAGAGTTTAGCTTTGTTTCCCTTAAGCGCACTTAAAAAGAAAGTGCATTTTATGCAAATTTTCAGGTTTTTCTCATAGAGGAGAAAAATAGAAGTGATGAGGGACCAGTCAGAGGGAGATTGTTTGATTTTTTAAAATGTCAAGATGTATATTTTTTGATATTTTTCATAGCAATATCCAAACTCCCTCAAAACATCGATAGAAAACAGACTTTTTATCATATTCTGTATTTTTTCCTTTCCATTAGCTGTACTTAACAGTTTCTTGGTGAAGTTAAGCTTCAACCTCATCACCTGATTCTACCAGTTTGAAGACCTGTTTAGTTTTAGGGGTCAAAGTAGATATCTTCAAAGATCCCTTGCAGCCCAGTAATCCTGTAATTTAAACCCTTTCTACTCTAATATTAGCTATATTCAGGTGTATAACTGTGAGTAAAAATAAGAGACTTTTCAATAAAATTGATAGATTGCTATTCTCAATTAAACAAAGATAAAACTGAAATAGAGAAGGTGGTTTTCCCTCTAAAAAAAGGAGAAGATTTTAATAAGATTTTTTTCTTTTTCTAAAAAGCACTTTTTTTTTTAATTGAGGGAAGAAAGATGAGAACCTCAGCTGGGAGAACAATTGGGATTTCCCTGTTGTTTGTTGCTGATTTTGCCTGTCCCTTCAGTCAAACTGGATAAAGAAATTTATAGAATTAGAGAATATCCATAAAAAACATGTTTGGAAGCTGAAGGGAAAACAGGGATCTGCTTCCTAACTCTGCATTATGTTAATGGAAGAGAATAATTAGGAATGGAACCAGATCTCTGCATTTACATGATTTTGCTCCCCCCACCGAATCATTCCACACCCTCTCGCCAGGTCACTTAACCCCAGTGAGCTCTGTCTAACCTGTCAGCAGTACTGGGATGATAATTCCCCTCTTGAGGGACCTGGGAACATAAATTATTCCCTGCAAGATCCTAAAGTGAGTGCACTCTGCTGTTGCTTCCCTCCAAGGTGACATGAACGAGTTGGAGAGAGCTCGGTGTCTTGGGGGAGAGATGTCTGTAGGAATAGGCTGAGCCTTGGGACATGAGGCTGTGAGCATGGAAATATTTGTCTAGGAAGGAAAATCCATGGCAAAAACCTGGCAAAAGCCCAGCCCAGCCCACTGGGGAAGTGTTGGATAAAGTGATGTGGTGATTAAGCCCAGCGTTCATTCCCTCTATGCCTTTTTGGTGGGGAATATCTGAGACAGCTTAATTTACAGGAGGCTGGAGGAGCCTGATGCCCACTGATTTCACTTGGAGGCTCATTCCTGGACTTTCTTTGGGCTGGATGTCCAAAAATGAGTCATGTCCCGGGAATGGGGTTAGGGGGTGAGACCAGGAATTGACTGGGTATGCCTCATCCTGCCTAGGCATGAAAAAATCTTTCAGAGATCCTGTGGGATGAAGAGGAACAGGTTATTGTTGTGCAAAGTGCCTGGCTACCACTCTCCAACCTTTTGCAATTATAGGTTCATGAGTAAAAGTGGAGTCTGCATCCTTTGTGCATTTATACAGGGGAAAAAAAAACTTGCAGGAACGAAGTCCCCAAATCCTGCAGCTTTGAACACATCTCCCAGCAGACAAGGAGCAATATTATTTCTGGGGAACTGCAGACTGGAGAGTCACCCCCTGCTTCTGATTAATTCCCTTGTAGTGAAAATGGCAGGATAAGCCTCAGCATCTGTCTTGTGATCACGATCTTGGAGGTCTTTTCCAACCCTAAGGATTCTGTGGATTCTGTGAGCACAGAATAAAATGTAGAGTGCTGTTTATCCCACATAAATTATGGAAACTCAGAGCTTTATCTCCATTAGTTGTCTAAATATTCTAGGGGAGGGTGTCCCTGCCTATGGTCTTGATGGTTTCTTCCAACCCAAACCCTTTTATGATTCTATGATTTTACTGTGACAATTTCCTGCCCAAATCAATGTAATATTAAAGATTTTAGGATGGTACACTTATATTACCTGTTGGGAATCACCCCAGGAAATGCAAACTCCCAAAATCTGCACAGGAATACACTGGGTCTGTGCTGGTTTTCCAAGAAAAAAAAACATTTCAATGCTTTTGTTTTCTTTCAGGTGGGACAGCAGTGCTCCAGCACTGGTGCCTTGGGACTTCCTGGTTTGCTGGAAGATGAATAACCAAAAATTCCAGGTCTCAGCTAATTTAATTTGCCTCTAGTCCAAGAGGAGGACTGACAACCTCCCGACATGTCCAGGGTATTTTATACAGCTACCTTAAAATAAGACAACTTGTCTTTTTGAAAAACAACCTTTGTTCTTACTCCATCCTTCAATTTTATTCTCCAGGAGATGTAAAGGGAAGCAAGGGCTTGGATTTCTCCAGCTCCAGTGTGTTTCCTGCACTTCAGTGAATCCCAACAACACATGAAGAGCCTGGCAGCCTGTGCCACAGTTTGACAACCCTCTGAGGGAATTACTTTTCCTGATATCCAATCTAAACATCCTTTCTTCCCAATATCCCATCTATCCCTGCCCTCTGGCACTGGGAAGCCATTCCCTGTGTCCTGTCCCTCCATCCCTTGTCCCCAGTCCCTCTCCAGCTCTCCTGGAGCCCCTTTAGGCTCTGGAAGGGGCTCTGAGCTTTCCCTGGATCCTTCTCCTCTCCAGGTGAGCAGCCCCAGCTCTCCCAGCCTGGCTCCAGAGCAAAGGGGCTCCAGCCCTTGGAATATCTCCATGATTTCCTCTGGATTCACTCAAAGATGTCCATCCATATCTCTCCTGTGCTGATGAACCCAGAACTGGACACAGTTTAATGAGCCTCACCCCAGAGGCTGATCATCCTGCATTTTCTTTGCACAGAGACATCACAGGTCACAACCAGAAATGTTGTGTTTCTACTTCTCACTCATTTCCTTTTACATCCAAGCTCATCTCAACGTTGGCTGCTGGAAGATTTGAGCTTCTTGTGCTCCAGCTGGCTTTGCTCCTCCAGCCTCTCACTGGAGATTTCCTTCACTGGAGCAAAGCAGGAAGAGCCTTTTGTGCTCTCTAAATATGAAGTAATTTAGGGTGGCTTAAAATTCCCATGTAATCAAAGCCATGCACTGTGGTTAGAGCCACTGACCTCAGGATTTCTCTTAAAAAACCTTTCTGAACAGAGACAATTTCTAGGCTGCTGGAGGGAATATCTGAGCAAGTCCTGTCAGAGCCCTCCAACTCCCAGTTTTCATTCCTCCTGACCCCCAAGAGTTTCTCTCACTCCCAGGACCCCACAGCCCCCATTGTGTTTGTAGGGATGTCTGAGAGCTAGAGCTGCCTCAGGATTTATTTTCAAATATTAATACTTCTGTTACAGGAAAATGCAGTACCAGAGCACTCAGAATGCACCTCCAGAAATTAGTCAGGAACTCAAAAAGTCCTCAAGATTTTGCTTTCCATCCTTGTTTCTTGCACTGATTTTTTTTTTTTTTTAATTGCCATGCCCCCACCTCCTCCCAAAAAGGAGTTGTGGAAGTACATCCTGGCTCCTCTGCAGGACTTTGGACTGTAATTAGCATCTCATGCATTATTCAGTGGGGCTGATTATGAATGAATCAGCACAGATCCCTCCCCTTGGAAAGCTGAGAAAAGCTGCAGCTCTGTCAGAATGCCCCATGGCCCTTCCTGACCCAGCTGGCAGCAAAGGGAGATGTAATTTCTTAGTGACGTTTAATTAAAATTTAATTAATCTGTGGAAGAAGCAGTGGATGTCCTGAATAGATTTTTATTTCAAAGGGAATGCTTGAGAATTGGTGCCCTGATCCTGTGTAGTGCAGGGAAAGTACTGAATGGGCACTTTTTTATAAAGATTGGGAGATCAGTGGGGCAAGAAGCACCTGGAGGAGGGCTGGGGGTGGGATGTTTGGTTCATGACTGAATTTTTGTTATTTGCAAAAATAAATAAGGGAGGAATGATTATGAAGCATCTTCTGATTAGGAACATCAGCAAGAAGCAAAGATCCTCTTCAAAAGTTATCAAGCCTGGGATAAATTCCACCCAAACCCAGCAATCCAGGGGAAATTACCACAGTGAAATCCAGCTGCTTTTCCCTTTTCCTCTTCCCTCCCTCTCAGAATTCACCCTGTGACAATTTCCTCAGCCTGAGAGCTGATCCCCTATCGAATGTGCTGAATGGATAAAATCTTCAGCAGCAACAAGTTGTCTGTGAGATTAATTTGTCTCTGGAATCAACATTATGCAAACAGGACCCACCCTAATTTGTGTGAACGGGCTGAGGGTGTTATCTTATGATTAAACAGCTTTGTAAGCATCAAAACATCTCCTCTGGCTTCCCTGAGCAGGGTCTGATCCAGGACAGGCTGCTACCTTCCCTTCAGCTCTACTCTGCACCTCCAGTGTGATCGTCAGGACTTAGAAGGTCCCAGATTTTTTTTTTCAGGGAGAGGAACCAACTCTGTGCCAAGTTATAAATTAGTGGGATCTTAATTTTATTTTGGAGAAGCCCTAAAAGCCCAAAGGTTTAACCCAGCATCAGCACAACCCCCTGTTCTCTCTCTTTAGCCATGCCATGGACATGGACCACCTCACAAAGGTGGGTGAGGTGGGAAGAAAAGCAGAAAATTGTGCAAAATTCCATGGTGCTGTAGCACAATTCCCTCTTTTCTCTCCATTCAGTGCAGGAGACATTTTCTCACCCAACTGTTTTGTGGAAATCTTTTGAATTGATTGATGCTCCTCTCATCACTTGCTCTCTTCTCATTCTCCATGAAGGCATGAATTAAAAAGGAATCATCCTCACCTTTCTCTTAGCTTGGGTCTGATTCCTGCCTTAGATGCATCAATTCAAATAAGAAAAAAAATGCAAAATACCAAGAAGATGGATATGAAAGAGTCCAAGAGGAGGAAAATCCTTATTACACCTTCTGGAGTGCAATGGGGTGTAACAGAACAACATCAGCGTGTCATAGAGGACTTTTTTTTTATAGGAGGTTTTGGTACATGTGGGACACATCCAGAATACTGTGCCTGGTCAGAAACTTCCCAGTTTTGAGCTTTTCCACAAGGAGAGGATTGACAAACTGAAGAGAGTCAGACAGAAGGTCAGATTATTTATATTGGTTTATTTGTTTAAATAAATGATATCTTTATTTTTATATGTCAGTATAAATATTTATTTAATTATTTATTTATTTTAATGTGTTATTATTTATTTATTTATACTGACAGGATTTAGAAGCAGAGGCTGAGGGATCTGGGTCTGTTCATCCTTGGGAGGGTATAGAGAATGTAGAGTCAGATTTTCCTTGGATGTCCAAAGTGAAAGGAAAAGAGACAGTTGACTTTAATAGCAAGAACAGAAATCCCAGTTAGACATTAGGGGCTTGAAGGAGGGGGAAATCCACTGTGCAGAGAATAAAAAATGAGGGGGTAGTCTCCATCCTTGGAGATAAAATATTGCTGAGTATGAGCAATGTAACTTTGAATTTGCATCTCACTCTGAATGGGGTTTTGGATCAGACACCTCCTGAGGTTCCCTCTGATCCCCACTGCTCCAGGATTCTGTGAGGAGCCTGGACATGGCTCCAGCTGCAGCTGTCCTGGTGATGGTTTTAAATGGTCCTAATGATGCAGATATTTCAAAGCACTGAAGGGCTGAGTGGGTTCAGTCTGAAGACATGAACACCAGAAAATTGAGGGTTTTGCATGGGGAAGCCCTTAGGATACTCTTATCTGTCTGTGCCTGAGATATTCTTATTCAACAACCCACAAACCAACAGAAGCAACATAAAAAAAAACCAAACCTTTATTGCCATATCTATAAATCAGTGTGTTTTTTATTCCCTGGGACTTCATCCACCTGCCATGGTTTGGACATGTCCATCCTGTCAAGTTCAGCCTCCAAAACAGGGTGGACCTGTGCTGACTCCTGATCCACACCTGGGATTTGTTGCTGAGAGTGGTGCAAGGTCATGCTGAAACCCTGCCAGGGATGTGACACTGGGCTTGGAGGCAGCCAGAGTTCCCAGTGACTCAAGTCAGCACCCACAGGTTATCCATGCACAGTCACACTTCAAGGCTAATTCTTCCCTTAAAATTACCAGTGCATTCCTGATGATCCTTGGGGAATTCCACTAATGGAAGGGAGTAGGAAATGCTCCACGAAGGATCATCTCACCTCTCATTAAAGAGCTGGGACCACTTCAGTGGAGGGTCAGAGCTGGGCAAGGTGGTGACATTGGTACAGAACCAGGGGTGGAGGCTCAGCAGATCAAGATACAGAATTTGGAAGAGAAAAATTGCAAAGGCAAGCCTCATTCTCTGGGAAGAATCCATCTGCACTGGGATTTGCAGCAATGGCACAGCCAGGCTTCTGCAAACTCCACCCAGTAGAGCCAATTTCTCTCTGCTGGGCAGACTATAATTCACAACATGAATATAATAATCAGCATCGAGTGAGGGGTTGAATTCTGGATTTATTTTAATGGTGTAAAGCCACAGTAGCTCCTTCATCTTTAATCTGATCAGGTCAATGCTACCGTGATGGAGAAGCTGCATCCAGACCTGATGCCCCAGAACATCTATAAGTCCAAAGCAACATAAGACACAAGAAAAATCAGTACCAGTATTTTTTTACAGCAATAAGAGGACTGAAGTATCAGGGGTTTTATTTAGTTTTTCTTTTTTGACGTGGTGTAAAGGCTGGGGCAAGGAAAGGAGCTGGATAAAACCCAAGACCTGAGTGCAAAGCTGGAGACAGTTTTACCCAGGAGCAAATCCTCACAAAGCTCTGCATGGAAAGTGTGTGTGTGTTGAGTAAAGCCCCTTGCTGCACAAACCACAGGCACTCAGAGGTGTGCAGGGGCCGTGGGCAGGACCCCTCCAGCCCAGCACCACGGGGAGCTTTTCCCTGCCACTCTCAGATCCCTGCTTGGCAGGGCACAGATGGATGTTGTCATCCCTGTTACAACACAGGGAAGCTCTTCACAGCTCACTGGGAGGTAGGTAGGGTGAGGGCAGGATTTCATACCAGTCACAGCACACCAGCAAACTCTCACCAGACTTGTTCTGCAGGGCTGTGCTCCCAGACACTTCACCCAGAGCATGACTGCTCCTGGTGTCCCCAGCAACCACAGCTCCAACAAACCCTTCCCTGCTGGGCTCATCCCAGCCTGGGGCCACCCTCAGCCTGCCATGGAATTTTTCTGCCTGTATGAAAAAACAGGGGGTTGTTGTTTGGGGTGAGGACAGGAGGACACAGTCTTTAAGCTGCACCAGGGGAGGTTTAGGTTGCACGTTAGGAATTTCTTAATGGAAATGGTGGCTGGGCATTGGAATGGGCTGCCCTGGGAGGTGGTGGAGTCACTGTCCCTGGAGGTGTTTAAGGAGAGACTGGTTGTGGCCCTCAATGCCATGATCTGGTTGACAAGGGGGTGTTTGGTCACAGGTAGAACTCGATGGTCTCAAAGGTTTTCCATGGAGTTAAAAAAAAAAGCTTTTCCAGCCTTGTTAATTCTGTGACTCTGGGTTGGAAGGAGCCTTCAAGACCATCCTGTTCCAAACACCCTCCCATGGGCATGGATTTTGAGCTAAACACCCCACACTCTTTGTGTAAAACCTCTCTGGAGGCATCTTTCCTGTCTGCTCTCCCCACCTCCCCTCACCTCGTGAGACACAATGGGCAAACAGCTCATGCTGACAAGAGATCAGTTCTCCATATCCTTGAGGATCTTTACATCTTCCTCACTGCTGCTGTAGAGGACAGCACTGGAGATCCCAAATCTGGTTGCAGTGGCACCTTTTGTGCTTGGGAGAGGTCTTCAGGCTCTTTAAGAGGCTTTTGGGAAGCCAGAGCAAAGATTTGGAGCCCTGTTAGAAAATTATTGACTCCCACTATTGGCTTCTTCCAGGGAGAAAAAAAATAAATTCATTCCTGAAGGTGAAAGAAAAGTGAAAGGGAGGGGGAAAAAAAGAAGAGAGTGCCTGGGAAGAGTAGACTGAAGTTGGGAGAGTGGATTTTGAATCCCAAAAGGACACAAAGTGCATCCTGTAACATTGTCATGTTAGGGAGTTTTAAGGCATTTCCCTTTTCAGCAAAGCCAGGAGACATCCAAGCCACTTTCCCTGGAGGTCTCAAGTCCCACAGTTGTGATTAAATCTCATCCCCTGAATTTTTTTCCCAGAAGACCAGAGCTGGGTGGTGGGTAGGGAAGGAACCTCCACTTTGCACACAGTGTCATTTCCCTGGGGAAGATTTTTCTGCCCTGATTCACATCCCCTCTGGCACTTGAGGGCCTGACCAGAGTCAGATTTCCTTTTCCTCAAGGTTCTCCACCCTCTCCATCATGTTCTTGGCTTTCCTTCAGTCTCCAGCTTTTTCTGCTCTCTGAATCTAGCAAAGTGATGATGCTGAGAAGAACAGTCAGGGACAAGCCCTGGGTTAATTGGTCTGTAAAATCTGTTTGACCACAATCCCAAGTCTGGCCCAAACTGGTACCAAAGCCCATCCTTGATCCCAGACAGGAAGCATTCACTTCATTTTGGAGGAAGTTTAATACTGTGGACATTGCCAGCCCTTACAATTGTCAGGACCAGAAAATTACTCCAAGCACTGATTGGTTTCCTGGTAGAGATGTCACCTTCCTGTCCTGTATCAGTTTTGCATCCTAACAACTGAGGTATGAAAATGCTGGAGTGAGCAAATCCTGGTTGTCATCGCCCATCCTCTCTAAACCAGAAAATCTGTAGTGGTTTTGTCTGAATTCTGAGATTATTACCCACCTCTGCCTTCCCAGCCTCCCATGGTCATTTGTGTGACAACCCCAGTGATGCTGTTTTACACCACAATGACACAGACTCCAAGATTAAGAAGGTTGAAAATGACTCTTTTATTTTTTGGGTTGTGTCTCTCTTTTATACTATTCTACACAGACCAATTCAATTGGTGAAACAAAGACAAACCTCTTCAATCACATTGGTCAGACCAGAGGGACACCAAGAAGAAGTCCCTCCTAGGAAAAGCAATGAAAACAAAGTACAGTTTACAAAAACATGTCTCTTGTTTACAGAAAATTCCTTGGGAAAAGAATTTCAGAAAACCAAAACATCTCAGGCACAAAACCAGGACTACACCCCAGAGAACACAGGACGTGCTCCAACATTCCCCAAAGGTGTCTTCAACTCCTACATCCTCTGGTTTAACCATGGCTGCTGGTCAGGAGAGATGAAATAAGAGTTTGTGTCCCAGGTTTAGAGGATTTGCTAAAATATTCCCAGTCTTTGGCACAGCCAGGAGAGCACCAGAGCTTTAAACTTCCTACTCATCGTTTCCATCACCGTATTTTGGATGTTAAAGTGTTCAAACAAGCAGCTCCTGGATGAGTGGGAGAGGTTTTCCCATGTGCTGACATGACAGGCCAGATCTTCAGTTTAAAATTTAAGTTGCATCATTCCTCGGAATACAGAGATTTCCACATTTCTCCCACCTCCACCTCTCCTGCATGGCCTGAGTTTTTCCCAGGAAATATCATCCCTAAGGAAGATCTCCATCTACTCTGCAAATACCTACAGCTTGGTTGGATGAATTCAGGCTGATGCAGCTGAAATTGTGGAAAACAATGAGCTGTGAGAAGCTCTGCTTTGCAGAAATTCCCTTTGGACTGAAGGCAAGGCCTCAAAGTGGAAACTGTTGGGTTATGGCTACAGCAATCAGCCAAAGCAACTGATTCCTGTGGGAAATTGTATCACCTGAGGAGAATGGGAGATCCCAAGCTGGCACATGGCTTTATTTGAGTGTAGCTGCAGATTAGGGGTGATCTAACTGAGGCCTTGCAGCACCTGCAGGGAGCCAACAGGAAAGATGGAGAGGGAATTTTTACAAGAGCACGGAGTGACAGGACAAGGAAGAATGGCTTCAAACTGCCAGAGGGCAGGATTAGATGCAATATTGGGAGGGAATTTTTCCCTGTGAGGGTGGTGAGGTCCTGCCACAGGTTTCCCAGAGAAGCTGTGGATGTTCCATCCCTGAAAGTGTCCAAGGCCTGGCTGGACAGGGCTTGGATCAACCTGGGATAGAGGAAGGTGTCCCTGCCCATGGCAGGGGTTTGGAAAGAGATGAACTTTAAGATCCCTTCCAACCCAAACCATTCCATGATTTTTTGACTCTACAAGATGAGAAATGAGTGCTGGGAAGCACAAGGACCAGGATGGAGCCCTTTAAAGGCCGGTGACGTGGTGGGCGGGGGCGTGGTGGTTGCATCATTAATCAAGTCCCTAATGCTCTTATAGTGCTAATCCATTAATGCCTCAGCATATAAGGTAGTTACTTCTCTCCCAGACCAATTTTGGGTCCAAGGGATTAGGACAGAAGGGCTCTCATCTCCTGTGCTTGTGTTGTGCAGCATACCACGGGCTCCTTTGCATCTGCTGCAGCTTGGAAGGTGAAAAAATGCAGTCCTGTAGCTCCATTGTCCATTGCAGGTGCAGCTGTGGCAAGGCCAGAGATTTATCCTCAGCCCAGCAAGGCTCAGCTGGCCCCCAACAGCAACATGAAATCCTGATCTTAGAACTTGTGGGAAATGGATTTGTGAACAACAAACAAGGCCATCAAAGAAGTTTTTTTCCATTCAGGAGAGAGGGGGAAATGGATTTGTAGAGAATTTCTCAAAGCCTGACAGAAGGCTCACATTGCATGTATTTGTATGCAGACTTCAAGATAGAAAATGCTGACTTAGAAATGCCATGGAATGGGACAGACATTGCTGAGAGAGAAATGGAACTAGAAACAAGTTTCAAAGGATGGCCTTGCAAATAAGAGTAGATACTTTGGAGAAATAAAACTATGAAAGGTGCATTGTAGTAGGACCCATGCAGGATAATTTTAGATTATTGGCTTTAAGGCATTAACAGCATTGTGGCAAAAGCTGATAGGCCGAGAAATGCTTATAATGCATTGTAATTAGGAATTAGTTTGGCTTCTGATTGTGATGGTGTGAATTATAACATCTGTATTGTCTCACCCTTCACATGAGACTGAAAATGGA
>JBBMKD010000145.1:110190241-110227441 GCA_037834095.1 Argya squamiceps
CCCTGTGAGGGTGGCGAGGCCCTGGCAGAGGTTTCCCAGAGAAGCTGTGGCTGCCCATGGATCCCTGGAAGTGTCCAAGGCCAGGTTGGATGGGTTTGGAGCAACCTGGGATAGTGGAAGGTGTCCCATGGGGACTGGATGAGCTTCAAGGTCCCTTTTAACCCAAACCATTCCATGAGTCAAACACAGCCTGAAAGACACCTTGTCTGTCTGGTGGCTCTGAAGGAGAGCTGGAGCAACATTCCCAGCTGGAGTCACTACAGAAATCCACATCCAGCCTCAAATATCCTGCCCTGGATAAATGTGAGGATTTGTTTCCCTCTCATTATCCAGGCACTGGCTGATCCTTGTCCCAGCTCCCTGGCTGCACACACAATCTCCCTGACCCTGTTTGAGGGTTGCGCAGTTGTGGGGCCACCTGACTGTACGGCCCCACCAAAACATTTTGTTCTCCCAGAATGGGCCCCAAAACATCTGGGAAGGAGTGTTTGTGTCAGAAATACCCCCCATTGTCCCACAGCTGGCAGTGGAGGGGAAGCATTGTCCCTTCTGCTCCTGCACAGTGCCCAAACAGGGCAGGTGTTCAATCCCAGGAGATCCCCTGAGCTCCTGTGAGCTCCTGCTGGCTCATCTAATCTGAAATTCTGGCACTGGGATTCAATGGATGGGGGAAATTAAGAGCAGTTTAATTGTGCTAAAAGTGTAGGCAAGCAAAATTCACAGAAAAAAACCCCAAATTTAGACTTTGGCCAGGGTGCCAGCATTAGCAATGCTGCTCTGCATGAGAGGTCGGAGTTTTGCTGACATGAGCTAAAATTGAGGATAAGTAAGAACTGGAAGGATATAAATCTTGGGGGTAGAGAAAAAGTAGTGGAAAAAGCAGGACTAAAAGTAAGAACTGGAAGGATATAAATCTTGGGGATAGAGAAAAAGGAGCAGAAAAAGCAGGACTAATAATAAATTAATAAGGAGGACAAAAATTCAAAACTGGCCGAGTTATTGGACATCTTAAAAAAAATGTCCTCAAGAAGAGAACTACAAGAGAGTGATTTGGACAGGATTTGAAGTGAGGAAGGAAGTCACTATAAAAAAGTGCAATTGGTAAAGAACAAATGGAGGAATCCTAGAAAAAAGAATGGAAAGAACACAGATCAGCTTTGCTGATCTTGACAAGTTTGATGTTAGAGAATAAACCGAGAAACCAACTCTGTCACTTCCCAAAGGCAGCTGATGTGAACTGGGATGAATAAAGGGGAAAAAACTGGGACAATATCCCTGATAATTATTTTTCCTCCCATTACTCAAAGCCAAAAGGAGTCACTCCAGGTGAGACATTGTGTCTTCTAATACAATGGAGCAAATGTTGAGGCCCAAACAAGAGTGCAGCTGTATGGCAGAAGAATTCCAGACAAAAGGCCAGACAAACACGATTCCAGAGAAATTTGACTGTTCCTGCTGTTTATCAGATTTTACACAGTGCTGGATTTGGCTTGGGAAATTATTTAAAAGCATTTTAGAAAGAGACATTGTTGGATGAATGAATGCTGTCCATGGATTCAATAATACACATTGAAAAACTGAGAGTGAAATGATATACATGTTAGAATGTGGAGGGAGCTGGTTTGATTTAATATATTTTAAAATAACTTTTGAAAGAGTGTAAAAGCCACATTAATGAAAATCAAAATTGATAATCATTTGGAAGGAGCTGAGGGTACAAGAAAGGAAAGAGAAATCATATAAAGGGGCCTGGAAATGTTAACAATGGTCAGAAAAATGAGATCTCTACTGAGGGGAAAAAAAAAGCCAATGTTTCATTCAAAGATTTAATAATCTCAAGTAAATGTCCTATTGGAAATAGAAAATAGGGAAATGATGGTGGTGTAGAGGAAATTGACTTGTGCCTTATGGAGATGGAAACACTGGGATGCAAATAATGGTTGGACACATGGAGAACCACATGCTATAAACTCTGGAGGTCTGGGGAATAAAGTGTCTGTGCATTATAAAGGTTGCCTGTTGTCCTGAGGAGGGACTGGAGTGTTTTTTTGTGGAAACTGGGGAAAGAAAAACCTTCCAACCCCTGGAGTTTCTGGAACCTGTGGTGAGTTCCTCCTCCTGATATACAGCCTTGAGCTGCCAGGCCAGATCCAGCTGCAGGTTGAAACATCCCCAAAGTTCCTGGGGACTCTCTTTGTTCATCTCTCAGCAATCAGCTTCTGGTGGCAATTTTTAGGCACAGTTTGCCTCAGGTCCTGGGTTTTGTGCATATTCCTGGTTCTTCATCTTCTCTCTCCAGTCACCTGGTTGGTTTCCCTGGATGTTGAACTTTCTCAGCCTCTTCCATCATTCCCAGTTAAAGAGAGGAATTCCCTGTTACTTACCAGCTTAGGAGATCTCAGCTGCTTCTCTATAAATTCCTTGTGTGCTTGGGCTTCCTCCTCTGAGCTGGGAACAGCCCTGGGATGAGAGGTGGGAGGTACAGGAGCCACCTTGTGTGGCTGTGATGGTGCAATCAAGGGACATCCCTACCAGACAGTCTCCATGGAGAGGCAGAAGAACTGCTAACACCTGCTCAGCCCATTCCTGATCCTTGTGATCCATGTGTCATTTTGGGATCGTGTTCCTTTCATGTAATTAATTGTACAATTTTAGGTTTAGTTGGACAAGCTGCTCCAGTTTTTTGCCATGTCTCCCTCCTCTGTCTGATGTAATGAATAGAATCATGGAATCACAGAATCTCCTGAGATGGAAGGGACCCACAAAAATCATTGATCCCACTCCTGGCCCTGCCCAGGACACCTCAACAATGCCATCCTGTACCTGAGGATGTTGTCCAAATGCTCCTGGAGATCTGGCAGCCCTGGGGCTGTTCCAGTGGCCAACCACTCTCCTGGGGAAGAATCTTTTCCTGATATCCAGCCTAAACCTCCCCCAACACAGTTCCAACCATTCCCTCAGGTCCTATCCCTCATTATTAGAGAGAAGTAGCACCTCTGTTTATCAATTTCCTGCAAAGATGTAGACCAAGTTGGACATCAGACTTCACCTCAGAAAGAAATACAAAGTTATTTTCCCCAATATTGCCAGAAATGTGAGTAAAGGGCAGTGCTGATTGTCTATAACAGTATTACTGGGAAATGCCTGGCTTCAGTACTAGAAACACCCTCTGAAATAAAGTCTTTGTCCCTAATCCTAGAGGTGTTTCTGCCCTGTTGCTGGAGCTAAACAATGCAGACTCTGAAACACCCAGATGTAGCTGTTGCTGTCAGATCCTGTCACAGTGTCACTGGGGCTGTGTCCCAGACAAATGGGCTGCCCAGGGAGGCGTTAGAGTCCCAGTTCCTGGAGGTGTCCAAGGAATGCCTGGAGGTGGCACTCAATGTTCTGGGCTGGGTGACAAGGTGGGGATCAGTCACAAGCTGGACTTGATGGTCTTGGAGCTCTTTTTAAATTCAACCATTCTATGATTGAGGGTTGTTGTCTCAATTGACCACAGCTGAGTGTTGAACAGCAAGTGGCAGAGCTGGCCTCTCTGCATCTAGTTTATTAAACCCTTATTTTTATTTTAGGAAAGACAAATCCTACATTCCTTTAGGAAAACAGTCCTCTCAATTAGGTCTCCTCTGGTATGAGAGTATTTTAATTTCACAGTGGGCTGTGCTTATCAGCATCCTGGGGGAGATGTCACAGTGTGATTGAGTAGAGGGACTCTGATATGGGGACAACAGGATGTGTAGGGAAGGGGTGACAACAGGAATCACAGTGTCCCTGTTCCTGCTCACCAAAAATCACAGAGTCACTGAGGCTGGAAAAGCCCTCTAAGATCATCTAGTCCAACCCTTATCCCAGCACTGTCACTAACCCATTTCCCCACATATCTACGTGTCTCCTGGACATTTTGAGGGATGGTTACTCCATTATTTCCATAGGCAGCCTAAGCAGAAAGCAAAATTCACCACTGAAGAGTTTACCAAGACTGGGTCTAAATTAAGACTTGGTTGAAAGTCTGTCCTGTCTGAGGTCCTGATCCTGGAACCAGGCATTTAGGGCTCAGTCCCTTCTCTCTGAACTGATACCAGGGGTTTGGTCTTCAGTTTCTTGAATACACCTTTTATTTGCACAGTGAAGGCACCTCTTGCCAAAGGAATGACCACAGAATGGTTTGGGTTGGAAGGGACCCGAAACACCAGCTAGTTCCAAAACCCAACCCCCAAAGTTTCTCCACTCCTGTATTTTATTGCATGTTCAAGGCACTCAGTTTTGTGATTTAAACTCATGGAAAATGATATATCAACTGTAGAGACCTTGTAACAGAATAAATGCTTTAAAAATAAGGAACTTTGAGAAAAAACACCCTGATTTTTCAGCAGCTTCATTAGATTTTCTTTCTTTGCACATGTGGCTGATGGCTGGAAAACTAATTAGATAATACATCTAGAATAGCAGAGAGATTTTCTGTAGATGAATCTGATCCCTGGGACTAATTCTTATCCTCCAGAAGGCTGGGCTTCTTTATTACCTAGGTTAAGTGCACTGTAATCCTTTGCAGGTTGGAGGTTGTACTTGGAAATGCAACTTGGATCGCTGTGTTTTGAGGTTTGACTTGTTTCAAAATGATATGGACCCAAGGAAATAAAAATAAGTACATTGTTTAAAAAAAAACCCAAACTTATAAAAAACCCTATCTACCCTGTTAAAAAATCCCACCAAAACCCAGAACAACAAAAAAGTCACATGTATAAAGGAATGTTTAAAATTTTAGAAGGAAACCCAGTGGTCACAAAAGGGAAGAGAGAATAGTGTTAAAGAAATTCGAGGTGGAATATTCCATCAGATCCCAGAAAACATCTCTGATGACAGAACAGTTCAGGAGGTGGCTGCAAAGGATGGATCACTTTAAACTGGCATTTAGGTGGATCCTAGTTGCCACAGGAGCCTGACCCAGTGCAGGCAACCTTTGAGGATACTCAAAACTGATCTGATCTACTGAGGCTGGGTGTAGAGCCTCCAAAATCTCTTCCAGTCTAATTTATTCTGATTTAGCAAAGGCAAGGCAGCTTCTACAGACTTGGCTGTTCCACCACCTCTGAGGCCCCAGCCTCTGATCATCATCCAAAATAATGGATGGGAGAAAATAATTTTTCTCCCACCAAAATAACTTTTTTCATGCTGCCACTCGTGTCTGCCATGTCTTGATGCTTTGCTCTTCTGGGAAGAGTCTCTATCCCATGCCCTAGTTACAAACAAGGATGTGGATGTTTCCCAGTCCTTCCCCAGGTTCAACAATTCCAGTGCTCTTATCATCTCTGTCCACATCATGCACTCCTAGAATCATAGATGGGACCTTAAAGACCACAGAATTCCACCTCTATGCCACGGGCAGGGAACTTCCACTAGACCAGGTAGTTCAGAGCTCCATCCAACCTGTCCATGAACGTTTCCAGAGATGGAACCTTTACCCATCCACCTACCCTGCAAACTCCTAACAAAATCCCAGCAGAGAAGGAAAATAAATGAATTGTTTTAGATGCAGTGAGTCCAAACCCTCCTAGAAAACAGTTGATGAAAATGTTCTAAGCTGTAGGTGCTGTCAAATCGTGAAGATTTGACATCTTCCATCTACCCTGCAAACTCCTAACAAAATCCCAGAAGAGAAGGGAAATAAATGAATGATTTTAGATGCAGTGAATCCAAACCCTCCTAGAAAATAGTTGATGAAAATGTTCTAAGCTGTAGGGTGCTGTCAAATCGAGATGATTTTTTGGCACAGAAGACAGAGTTTGAATCTCCATCTTCCTTTTTGATCCAACGCTGAGGTTCAAGGAAATGGTGTCAATCCCTGAAATCTCCAGCACTGTTCCTACCTGGAGGTGATTTTCCACGGGTTTGAAACCAGCTCTGACAAGGACCTGGGTGAGGAAAATTGAGGAGTGGTTTAGGCTCATTCATCCATAGAGTCGAATGACACCTTGGCTATCAGAAATCTCCTTCCCAAACAGTGAAAAACTTAAAGTCCTTCTAATAACCCATTCCAAGTAATTGAAATAAATTAATTGAGGAGAAAATACACATTCTATCCATTTTGGTCTCTTTTTTCTCAGATAATTATTATATATTCATGGGGAAATGGATAATCTGCTTCCCAATTCAGTGCTTTTATCTTTTTACTAATCAAATTTCTCCAAGTTTGTAATTTTCCACACATTTCTTTGTCTTGGTCAGACCATAAATAACCCTTGTTAATTAAGATCACTTTGATATTTAAAAAATATTTTTCTTCATCAAAAAGAGCACAGGGCAAATTGAAATGAGCTTTTTTAAGAAAAAAACATGGTTAAATCTTCAAGCTGATTCATCTTCCTAGCTAGAAACTCTCACCTAGTCTGGGAAAAATTCCACATGAAATCATTTTGTTTATGATTTCCCTGGAAGCCAATCCTGGAGTTTTCAACCAGTTGTATTCCAAATGTTATTGGTGGTCTGTAATTTTTTCTTCTGTCTGAAAGGAATGACTTTGCAGAAGTACAAGCTGCAATTACTTGTATGGGAAGAGAAATTTCCAGCAAAATTCTACACCCTGATTAATTAACGAAAGTCATAAAAAAATTGACACTGGGACTGTTCAGGTGAGAGGAAAGACAGATTTTAGCATCAAGTGGGATTAATGAGCTGTCACTGCTGGATGGGATGGATTCTTGATAATTTAAAGTTTTTAAGTCAATTCTGGAAGTTCCTCAAAAAGGTCTTGAAGAGTGGTTATAGACCTGGTGCTCAATTCACAGAGTCACATTCCCTGACAACTCTCCTGCCTTGGTTCAGACACCTTCTGGTTGACATCTGGATTCCTCTACTTCTTTTGCACCCAAAGAGAGAGAAGAAGGAAAAAAAATTCCAAGATAAGAGCAGTGCGAGGGACAGAAGGTGAAAGCTGATTTTAATGCTGCAAGTGAAGGGGCTCCAGGAGAGCTGGAGAGGGACTGGGGACAAGGAACAGGAGGGACAGGACACAAGGAATGGCTTCCCACTGGCAGAGGGCAGAGTTAGATGGGATATTGGGAAGGAATTGTTCCCTGTGAGGGTGGAGAAGCCCTGGCACAGGGTGCCCAGAGAAGCTGTAGCTGCCCCATGATCCTTGGAAGTGCCCAAGGCCAGGCTGGAGCAGCTTGGGATGGTGAAAGGTGTCCCTGCCCATGGCAGGGAGTGAAATGAGAGGATCTTTAATGTCCCTTCCAACCCAAACCATTCCATGAGCTTATGGCTAAGGGGTCATGCAGCTTCCTCTGTGTGAATTCCAACAACAGAGGTTTGATAGGGTTGAGAAATCCAGGACTTCCCTGCCTGTTATAATTTAGCCTTTTTGAGATTTCATTTCAGACCGTGATGGGAAATTAAAAAACAGGGACCAGCTCCCTGGCACAGCCCTGAGTGTGTAGAAAGACCTCCAGGAGGGATTCAGTCTTACCCATGAATGGACTCCTAAAAAATATCCAGTAGAGCTGCAACCTCTTATACTCAGTGCAAGCCTACAAAGGGATGACCTTGGTCCTCTGGGTCAAGGATGCCACAGGAACAGCCTCTGGACCCTCAAAGATGTGTCCACAGCTGGGAAATCAGTGCTGCACAAAGAGGACTGTAATGGCTCCTACACTGACATTACATTTAGAAGATTCCTGTTAAGGGTCTGAAATGTAAATCTTGCTGAATTTATTCTTCAGGATTCCCAAATCCCTGCCCTTGTAACAGAAGCCCTTTATGACCTTGATCTTTCTGCAAGTAATTTGTTTCTGCAAAAGAATATGCCTAGTGCTGGGAGTGAGAAAAGTGCACAGGCTGTGTGAGTAATGGAATCACAGAATCACAGTCACCAAGGTTGGAAAAGCCCTCCAGGATCATCAGGGCCAATCTTCAAGAACTCCAGTCCATGCAGGAGTGAGATTTCTCACTGATTTTGTACTTAAATCCAACTGATTTTTTGTTGTTGTTGTTTTTGTATGTGTCTTCTTTTGCAAGCAGGAACTGAGAGACAAAACAGGAAGGCTCTTACAGGTGAACTATGACAGAACAAGAAATTTCCCATTATTTGTCATTCATGTGCTTGTCTGTCCATATTTTATGCTCAAATCTCAATGATCCAGCTGTCCAGCATCATTCTGACACTGTGACTTAGACATTTACCATGAACTTGAAAATTTTGGGGTTAGGGCTCTCCAGACTTTCCTGTTAATATTTCCCTGAAAATGTTGTTATGTATCTCACCCATCTCTGTCCTGAGTAAGGGATTATTAACCAGGTGAGAAGTGACAGATCCACACAAATCCTTCAGAGCCACCATCATCCTTACTCCAGTCCTACTGATTTCCCTGGAGCTGCTAAAAGATAAATAAAATCCCAAAGCATTTTAATGAGTGGGTTGGATCAGGAAAGTTTTCCAGGTCTCTGCAGGCCTTTATTTAAGAGAGGAATGCACCCTGGATTGCATTTTCAGTTGTACTGGTGTGATTTCAGAGCAGAGTCAGATTTATACCAGAGTTACATGGCCACAAGGAAGAGAGGGATTGGACAAATTGTGGCTAAAGCCCCAGTGGATTTGAGAGCCTCCTCCAGCAGCTTAGGGTAGCTTTTCTTTCTATCCTTAGCCACACAGCCCTGCTTAACCCTCCAAGCTGTGGTCAGTCATTTTGAGGCCAGTTTGATTGACAGCAGGTAACCTGTTAACATTTTTTCCCTGCCTTTTCCAGTGTGTTTGACCCTGTAGGTGGCTGGTTGGATGCATTGCTTTTCTAAAATATTATTATTTGGTTGATTTTATTTCTAATCCCTTGGATATTCTGTAAGAAAAAAGTCATCTTGAGCCAGAGGGATGAAGTATTTCAATGTAAGTACAGAAATACGCATTGAGACTTCTCTTATTTCTTTAAAAGGGAGTATTTGGGCAAGATGAGCAAATTAACAGTAATTTGGAGGTTAACAGTAGAATTCCCTTCCAACTCTGACTCTTCAAATTGATAATATTAAACTTTTCTGTATGAGAACTATTTAAATTTCCTTTTTTTGTGGATACATGGCTTTGTAAGGGCAGATCTGACAGAACCTCTAGGCTGGGGTGGGTAATCAGCTCTATCACCCAAAACTCAAGGAATAATATTCCTTTAAATTAGTCATCCCAAAACAATCCTATGAAACTATCCCTCAAGAAAACTAGTATTGGGAAAGCGTGTTATGGTTTGTCCCATATTTAATTTTTTTTTTCTGTTCTTTTTACAACATTATTTAAAAACTTGAAAAATGTACAATAAATCCTTGGGAAGCAGTTTAGATTTCTGGGAATGCAGTCAGCATATTGTGGACCACCATTTGTGCAGTGACTACAATTTGGATAATGGGTTTGTTTGGAAAGGATGCTGTCACTGTTTGAAGCTCCAGTGTGGGGCTTGTGGAGGAAAAGTTGAATCCACTTTTCTGGAAGCTGTTGGAAAATAAAGAAATGAGATATTTTTTCCCTGGAAATGATGAGCTGGAGTAATGGATTGACCTTTAACTGGGAAATAAATAAGTGAATAATTGCTTGGTGAAATGTGTACATGGAAAGAATAAACCACACTGAAATCTTTAGGGTGTGCCTGGATGTATAAAAAAGCAGGCATTTGTCACAATAATGGTTTTTTAAATGATGCCTGATGTCTTTTCTCACCTAGCTGAGCTCAAACTTCCATTTATTGCAGCATTTGCTGTAGTACAACATATTCACAAATATTTCACTTGAGGTACCGTGGTAAGAATATAATGGTTTTGTTCTAAAATGTTGAGAAATTCAGCATTTACAGCTTTTTTGAATGCTCCAACCATGACAAAATTCCCATTAATGGCAGTGGGCACCAAACTCATTCTCCAAAGAATAAATTGTGATTATCACAATTATTCAAACTAAAACTCCATTCAGCTGCTGCAAGAGAGGTAACCAGGAGCAAACTGAAGGAACCATTTAATTATAAATAAATTTACTGTTTTCTACTTCATTTGTGAGCACTAAAAAAAATTCCTTTCTCATAAGATATTTTTTGAAAGTTACCATAGAAAACGGATACCAACTAAGAAGAGAATTTGGAAAATAAATTGGATGTAGATGTTTGTGGCCAGAACCCCCTTCTGCAAGTTACAATTCTACTGATTCCTTACTAACAATTCAAATAATTTCCTATCTGTGAGCAGATAAATGACCTGAAGATGACATATCTAAGTGCCATTTTTAGAGTCTCCATTGAAGTCTGAGTAATTAACTCAGAGTAAACTGGGGAATCACTGCTCATATTCATGAAATAAATGTATTGTGCTCATTACAGCCAATATTTTAGCAGTTGTAAAAATCCTGTTAATTCTTTTATTTTTTTCATGTCAAAATCAAAGTGTCTTCTTTTTTTGGGGAATAACAGTTCCATTCCATGTGAGGTCTGAATTTTTTAGCAACTGGCTTCCATGACAATGGATTTGACAAGGGTAAATAAGAAAGAGTCTTGTCTTCATCAGGACAATGACACTAAAACCACTTGTGTTTAAAATGTGGCATGCAACCACCAGACTGAAACACCAAAATCAGTTTATCTTTTAAAGTGAAGGACACCAACAAAAATTCGGCAGATGATCCCAAACAATCCCCAATTTTCTCACTCTTTAGAGAACCAAATATTGTAGTTCTATTTGATGTCTTGTGCTATTTGTTATTTGTTTGCATAACTGCCGGAAATTTTTCATCCAGAATTCAGCACGTTATGGCATGGCCTGTTCTAAAACCAGACTGCTCTGCCCCTCAGTGAGCTCAGGACTGATTGTGTGCTACAAAGTGTAATGACAACATGAAGAAATTCAGCTTTGTTTTGGTTTTTGTTATGCTCCAGTCCACGGGGTTAAAGGGTTACATGAGAATCTCAGTGCTGTGCTTGTAAAAATAAAGCTGAAGTAATCACTGGCTCTCTGATAATTTCAGAGAAAACCTCAAAAACATAAGCAAGGAAGACACAAAACTCCAAAGGACAACAATGCACTTTTTGTGGGTTTCACTTGGGGTCTGACTCATGCCTTTTGTGTCTTGAGGGTGACTGACACTGACTGGATTCCAGCTGGAATCCACAGGACCAGGAGGGTTTGACTGTGAGGAGCAGGGTTATGGATGTGCTTCCCTGAATCTGCCTGATCCATAAATTCTTAGGAGTTGTTGGTACAATCTTCTCATGATGGAGCTGTTGTGAGGTGTAGCCCTGGTTCGTGCCTGACATGTTTTGGTTTCTGAAATTCCTTTCCCAGGGAATTTTCTGTAAACAAGAAATATGTTTTGGTAATGGCAAAATTGTTTACATATTTCTCCCTAGGAGGGGCTTCTTCTTGATGTCCCTCTGGTCTGACCAATGTGATTGAAGAGGTTTGTCTTCTTGTCACCAATTGAACTGGTCTGTGTAGAATAGTATAAAAGGAAAAACACTTCCCAAAAATAAAGAAATCACTTTTTCAGCCTTCTGAAGTCAGAGTCTTTGTGTCATTGTAGTGCACTACAGTGAGGAGCACAAGCCTTGCTCCCACACCAGTCAGGCTCTGACCCTTCCTGACTCAAACCCCACTCTGTTTTTTCCTTCTCTTTGTAGTCAACTCCAAGCAAGCGGGATGACTCAGGTGCCTGCTGACTACCTGTCGACCACCAGCTCCTACAACTATGAACCGCCCCTCCCTGCTGTGGCTCGGGCCAGCACCCTCTCCAAGGTCCCTCCAGCCAAAAAAATAACCTTCTTCAAGAGCGGAGACCCTCAGTTTGCAGGAGTCAAGATGGCCATCAACCAGCGGAGCTTCAAGAGCTTCCACGCGCTCATGGACGACCTCTCCCACCGCGTCCCGCTGCCGTTTGGGGTCAGGACCATCACCACCCCACGAGGAATACACTGCATCAGCGAGCTGGACCAGCTGGAGGATGGAGGGTGCTACCTGTGCTCCGACAAGAAATACGTGAAGCCCATCAGCATCGCCTCGGGGGGACACAGGCCGGCCCCACCGCGGAACGGCCGCCCCTCCAGCACCGTGAGGAGAGCGGCCCAGGAGGGCAAGCTGGAAGATTATTCCACAACTTTTACCCACCACGGCCCCAGGATACCCAAGAAAATCACTCTGGTTAAGAACGGGGAGAGTGGATTCCGGCGCTCCATCATCCTGAACCGCAGAAACGCCCGGAGTTTCAAAACGCTCCTGGATGAGATCACAGAGATCCTGCAGTTCCCGGTGAAGAAGCTCTACACTGTTGATGGGAAGAAGGTAAATGTCTCTGGTGCTGGTGTCTCTGAGGGTCCAACCTTTGCAGAGAAGTGGCTAAAATTAATTTCAGCCAGACTGCTCCTCAGAGGTGTTTTGTAAATTAAAAGGTTTAATAAAGAAAAATATCAAAATAACAAACATTACAGAAAACAAATGAAAAGCCGCCCACAGGTGTCTGAGAAATCTCTGACACACCACTACAAACACTCCAAAAAGCTCTTCGCTTACTTAGTGCTCCTTCCTAAATACTGAATATTTTAGGAGGTAAAACCTGTGTGGCAACCAATAGAGAGAGATACAAGATTTGAAGAACGGTGATAAGGTCCAATAGATGCTTCTTTCTTGGCACTGAGCCAATCACTGCCAGCAGGGTATGGAAAAATCTAGGTAAACTTCCTAAAATGCCTAGAGGTAAACTGAAACTCTTCCCCTATTTGGAAACACCTGCTGGGTGTGGGAAATGCATCCCTACACTTGTGATGCAAATCCTTTAGCTCATGGGTCCAAAAGTTTATCCAAAAGTTACCTTAATCCTTCGTGCTTTGTCACATTAATAACTTCCCCATTAATTACACAATAGTTTGATGTAGAAGAAACTTGTTCAGCCACTCAAGAACCTCATGCCAAATATTGTTTGGGGTCAATAGGAAGTTCAATGTTTTGCAGTCAGATATAAAACCCCTTCTAGTTATAGTGTTTCTCACCATTTTTTGGGAGGCATGTCCCAAGAGATGTCCAACTTTTCCATACCTGACCAGTGGGAAATCAGCAGAATCAGGTGGCCCTTAGGTAGCATCTTGTGGTTGCACAGTTCCCCACAGAACAGGTCCTGCTCACGACGTGGGATCCTCGACAGAGAAAAGATAAGATAACCAATGATGATTAAGATAAGGTGATAAGATAATCAACTAATACATAAAAAATTAAGGTTTGAGTGGGATCAAGAGACACTTTTGTGTTGATGAATTAGTGAAATCTGCTGTGGGGGGAAGTCTTATAATAAATTCAGGGCATGATAATCCTTTCATTCTTCTGCTCCTAAAGGAATTTCTTGACAAACCTGAGATTCTCTTGGTTTTTCCTCCATCTCTTTTTAGCTAATTAACCTTTACCTCCATTTTTTTGAAGGGATCTCACGAATTATCCTGACTTGTCCCTGTCCCAGCAGTGAATGGAGCTTCCCAGCTCCTTTCCCACTTTTCCCACCTTTACAGGGCTGAGTGCCAGCTCCTCAGTGGTAAAAACACAACCAGCTGTGGTGTCACTTTCTGAGCCAGGTGATTGAACTGACCCACGTTCAAATGACCCATTATCCAGGAGGGGAAAAAAATGCAGGAATATTTTGCAATAAACTCATTTTTATCTGGCATAGGGAGAGGAATGTGCAGTAGGGAGAGAGGGAGGGGGATAATTTAAGCCATCCTTCCTGGTGGAAGCATCGTGTCTTACCACAGAGCTTTCTGCTATTCCCACCAATCTGGAAAAAGCTTCCCACCAAACCAAATCCTGCTGCCAAGATATTTTATAATCTATGGATAACTAACTTATTTTGCCACTGATTTCTCCAGTTTTCAAGACTTGGACTCCTGCACAGTCCAGATGGACAGAATAACCTTGTGAACTGATAGCAAGTTCCTCTTCTTCACTTTTTGAGAATTTTCACTGATTTCCCTAAAGAAAAGTTTTGCCTTCTACCTCTTAGTGCAGTCTTAATGTTCTCCTTGTAATTCCTAAATTAATTCCCCACAATTTTCCTCCTAGGCATTATAAACACCAATATTTTAGGTGGGATATGTGCTAAACATGCACTCTGTAAACACAATATCTTCAGCTCAGTGATCTTGGAGGTCTTCTCCAACCTTTCCATGTTTTCCATCAGCAGAAATGTGGGTGTGGGTCAAACACCATCACTCAATCTCTCCATGCTCCCTTCAGATTCTATATTTTTAATATGAAAAATTTAATTACTGTTTTGTCAATAAGGAGTTGATTTTCTATATCTTAAGAATTCTGTTTTCACTCTTTTAATTCCTATGCAGAATATCACAGTGATAGGTGACGAGGGGTCCAACCTCAGCAACACCATAATCTTCCATATAATTAGGAGATATGTAATTATTAATACCTTTCCTGGGAATCTTTTACAGTGAGTTTTTTTCCCATTATAATTTTAGTAATTTACCTCCAGCTATCGAACTATTCACTCCTGCTCATTTAACAACCATTCCTACTAGGACTTCCTATTACTTTAGGCTTGGGTGCAAAGCATTTAAACCACAAAAAATTCACTCTGTCTTGGATCTTCCAATCTTTTCCTTCCACATGGATTCTCTAAACTATCTCTGTTCTTCTTATAAGTTTTTTTTCTCATAGCTCAGCTTCAAGACCTCTGTTTCTGATACGCAGTTGGTTGTGTCTGAGTTTTCACTAGATATAACTATTTCATTGAGGAGTAACAATTATGAATTCAACGAATTCAACACACAGTTTTGAGCTTTCCTGAATTAACCTCCTTCCACTAGTGCTGGAATTTAATTTTAGCTCCATGTCTTGTCTTCATACTTAAATTTGCATTTTCTGTTAAAGACAATGGAAAGAAGCTTCCATTCTTCCATGACCATTCAAAAGTATCTGGATATTTCATATTTCTTGGGTATTTCCTTTTTTCTTGCATTATGCTCTTTGAAGAATAATTCAAATTCTCTTTAAATAATTTTGTAAACCTCTTTTATCTCAATTATCTATGTAATTTTTTCCCCCATGACTTAGCACAGAGATCTTTCTAGGAAAGAGGGCTGGGACTGAATGGAACAGTAACTTTTGATATTTATTCCCGTATTTTGACAGATTAGCAGAATAATTCCTAATCAATGCATCTGGACTACTGATGGATTGGCTTTGTATTTGTCTGGTTCAGAATAACAAAATTCACAGCATTTAATAGCAGGTTCACAATGTCTTTTTTTCAGCCAGTTTTTCCCTGAATTCTTGAAAACCAAACACCAAAAAAAGGGGGGAATCTCCTGTCCTACATGTTAATCAGTCTTCCATCAATGGAAGAGATGTTCATAGACCTCAGAGTGTTTGCTCTTCAGTCTCCTTTTGTTTCTGCTACTACTGTAATTCCAGATCTAAACTTAAATCCTAAAATGAGTTAAATCACCTCTGTCCCAGTGGCTCTGTTTTGATCTGCTCCACTTTAATAATCTTACCATTTCATTGAGTAAATTCAGGATGCTTCGAAATTACAAATCGTTATGTGACTGTAAACATAGACACATGGAACAGTCTTGTTTTTTGTTCCTTTCATTGAGTATTGAAAGAGAAAAGTGACTTCTTTCTTTTGTAGTCCACAAATTTTTCCAGTAAACCTCCAAGTTTAATTCAATCATGACTCAAAGTTAAATCATAGAATCTGAGAATTTTAAAGCCCTGATTCCCATGGAAGTACACCTAGTTTGGTTCTATTGGTGTTTACATATTTGCATTTTCATTCTAACTCCTGAAGCCTTGAATGTGGTGAAACCAGTATTTTTAATCCTAAACATCAAGCAGATTTCCTACAAGGAAATCCTAGTCGTACTGAAGAAAGTAGGTGTGAAGTGTTTGAACACTCGTTTCATCAGGGAAAATCATCCATTTTCCAAATTAATCAAGATTTTTCTTGCTTACAAATTTGATGACTATGGGACTGGAGAAAAATTTAATTCAGTTTTAGGTAAGCAAAATCAGTTAAATTTTCAGGAAGAAAAGAAGTGTAAATCATAAAGGGTTTTTTTCAGGTCAAGCCACTCGTTGGTGTTTTCCAGGTGATTAACTGGAAATAATTGGATTAACTGGCCAAATTGAGAAATTTGTTATTTAGGTTAACATCGACACGCAATTAACTGGCCAGTGAAACTCTGTGCAGATTTTTCCACTGAAATATAGACAATCCTAGACATAATTCATTAATTCATCTAAATCTGATTGTCTTATGAGGCATTTGGGATGGGGGGAACATTTTGCCTGTTGGACCCTCTTTATTAATTGTAGAACTTGGGAAGACTGCCTGAGACTAGTAAATTAAGCTAGGCCTAAGTTTTCATATAGTAGTTAAAAAGTACTACAGCTATTTGGATATTGGCAAGCATAAGTATGGGACGTTATATCCATTAGCTGATGAGACTGTTGGAAATCATATATTTCCTAGTTTTTACTGAGAACATCAATTCTACACTAAAAAAAGAACCAGGTGTGCAGATATCTCAATAAGAAGAATAATTGTAGCTTATCTTCTCCATCAAATGACTTTTGACTCCATTCTGGGAAGTTTTTATACCACATAGTGGGTTTTCTTCCTCATGGTCTAAACCACAAGAATGCATCTCTGTTCAGATCCCCACTACCCACCCCTGGAGAGAGAAGGATGTCTCTGGGGCCAAAGAGAGATCACAGAGAGGGCAGAAATCCTCCCAGGCTGTAAGAAATGACGTGTAGGATGATGAGGCAGCGACAGAGGATTTCCCTTACAAATGGCAATTATCCAGGGCCCACCAGCTGAACAGTCATTAAGACTCCGTTAAGTCACAGGAACCCAGCACCATGTCTGTGTCCAGGCACAGATGTCCTGATTTCTGAATCACTAGGCCTTCCTTTTACTGGCTGTCCTAAATTAAAACAAAAAAAACAAACCAAAGTCCTCCTTAAAATCCAGCGTTCCTCCTGACATGGCGTTGGAAACCACACTGTGAGATGGCAAATAGTCTGCATAGTTTATGGCTACTGGTGGCAATTACCAAGAGCAGCTCAAATGGGATTTATCAGCCCTCGAAAGAGTTTTCCAGGGGATGTGGCCAGTTTTATGTTTGTTGGAGTGAGGCCAAGGCTGAGATGTTTTTTTTGTTTGGGCGCACTCAAGGCTGACCGTAAGTTGTTACATTTAACGAGTGAATCTGATCCGGTTTTGCTGTGTGGAAAGGTCGAGTGGAAGACCAGAAAGACTCGATTTTGCCTCAGCTCCTGCAAGTGAGAAAGATGCAGAAGGGAGCACTGTGTGCCACCAAATTTCCTTGGCAGATCAGAAAATTGCCATGCAGGTTAATCAGGGGAGCGATCATGAGTTAAGGAATGTTTCCTCAGGCACCACCAGCTGGAGACTGTAAAGGATTAGTTATTAGAAACTCCTTGGGGTAAGAACCCTCAGTTTTCTCCTGTGTTTGTGTGGAATCTGGCACAGGTTGCACTTTTAGGCAAGACCAACCTTTCTGTTGCAAATCAAGCCATCTTTGACCATGTCCCAGTCTTGGGAAAAGACAGAATGGCCCAAATGAAGTGACTTCTTTCCTGGTGTATCTTCCCAGCCACCAGCAACCTGTAGGATAAGATCTTCAGCCCAAAGCAGCACAGTGAGCCCTCACAGCTATCCCAGTAGCCAGGAGAGTATCAGAGCACAGACTCTGGCACCAAATGGCACCATCTGTGGATAAGCACACTTTGTAGCACCCAAAATAGGGCCTAATTCCTGCAGGGATGGCCACGTTCAAGCCGCTTCTTAGAAAAGCTCCCTGGCATGTGTTAACTCCCAGATCTGCCCAGGAATTGCTTGGGAGAGTGCCAGTGGATCCAGGCTTTAAATACTCTAAAGACCACTCTAAGAAGTGTGGTGGAGGCAATGCTGTTCCAGTGCCCTGGATCCAGAATTTATTTAATTTAGCTGTAAACACAGAACTTTTATTTTTAGATGTTATTAGCCAACCTGGTGGCCTAACTATTATTACTAAGTAGTTCTTGATAATGACTGTATTTACAGCGACCTAGGGGTGCAAGGCCAGGAAACAGGCTTGTCTGACATATTTCCTGACTCAGATTTACACATCCATAGAGCCATTCCTAGGACATCTGTAGGCTGCCCGCAGGCATCCTCTCGGCCACTCGTGTTTGGGCTCTCCACCAAGATCATCTGTCTTAATGACAGGTGTCATCAAGACCCTGATGGAAATGCAGGAGGAAAACGGGACACATGGAGGCAGATAAGCTGGTTTAAAATGTGGTGTGTGTGTATATAAACAGTGAGAGAGGAGAGGTGATAATTTGCCTCTGTGGGATCATTAATTTTCTGGTTGCATGTTGACGTATTCACCGTGACACTCGGTTTCTGTGCTCAGGTATGAAGGATTGCAACCAATTCCAGCCCCTGATCTGGAGCACACCGTTGCTACCAAGCGAGCTGTGCCACTTTTCCACCCACCATGTGTGTGACTCACGGTCTAAAAACAAACCACAGGTTTCAGGTTTGATATTCTCTGATTCCGTGCCAAAACCACAATGACTCCAACGAGATTTACACAAGCAATCTGTAAACCTCAGCAAAACTTTCCATGAACCTCATCCACAAGAAGATTCATATCCAGGTGTGTTTTGTGAACCTTTGAGATGCCCTGAGATCATCTGGCCAGGTGCCTTACACGGTGGAGTTAAAGGGACCCCGTGTTTAGTGACTTTCTTATCTAACATGCAGCCAACCTGATACTTTGTTATCTAACATACACCAAATGCAGATGATTCCTTTAGCCTGGGGAGATTTTGTTCCTACAGTAATAATGGAGCAAAGTGTAATTGCTTTCTAATCCTTTTGAATTTAATCCAGGGCAAAGACATTATTTCCAATCATGTTATTGAGTATATGCAATTATCATGGGATCATGGAATATCCTGAGCTGGAAGGGACTCCCTAGGGATGATGCAGTCCAACTCCTGGCCCTGCACAGGACATCCCAAAAATCCCACAATGTGCCTCAGAGTGTTGTTCAACCCTCCTGGAGCTCTGGCAGCCTTGGTAGTATGATCACTAATATTTCCTAATTTTTTCTAATACCAATTTAGAAAATTCTACCACTCATTTAACTTGTCCTTGTGGACTTCAATTATACAACCAAAAGTTTCTGCCACGCTCTGGGCACCTCCTACAACTATTTTTGGCATTTCTGGATCTTCCCCAGAACAAACTGTTTTGTTTTTAAATGCAAGTGGTTTTGGTAAAAAAAATTAATTGCTTTTTTTATAGGTACAATTTTTCACATTTAGTTTTTTTGCATCTTAAACAAATTTTAGAAAGTACTTAGAGGAAAATTACCTTTATAGTTACCGACATATAGAAGCTTAGAACTCTGGAAAGACTTTAGACAGTTAAAGAAGAAACAAAACACCCCAGACTTATAAAATGCATATTTGTCAATGCAACAAAGGGCACAAAATTGCAAAATAGTAATGTAAAGTTGATATAAAAATCCTGTATGGGGGTTTTATTTATGAAAAAAATGCATTGAGCCAATAAAAACAGCTCTATGTCAGTAACAGGTAAATTGCCAGAAAAAAATCAAGGTTCATCAGGAAAAGTTGTGTTTCAAAATATTTTATGAGAAAAGTGAAGCTTTTCCTGTTGATGGCTCTCTTTATACTGCAGAAAAGGAGCACTAAATAAGAGTGGACTTCAGGAGAGTAAGATTTGTCACCATAATCTCTCTATTCCTTTGCTGAGAGTACAAAAAATAGCAGAATTCCACCCTCTCCTGGAAAAACTGTGAATTTTCTGTAAGTACTTTAAGTAGAAATCACTGTTTTGTCAAAGAATTTTCAGAGCAAAGTCTGTGGGGTTTTTTTCATAGGAAAATTAGGTTTTACAAATGCAGGCTTGGGAGTCTTTAGCCAGTAAAACAAGAGGAAAAGAGAGGATTTTTACATTTGCATCAATTTTCTTCTTTCTTCTGCACCTTGTGCACGGAATTAAAAGGATTCATCTGCAACTCTTAGCAAGGTCTGGAAGTAGAAGCAAAAACCTTCCCACTTTTCCCATTTTTCCCATGGACTTCGCAAAATGAGAGTGAATCCTGGACTCAGTAACAAAAAGAAAATACTCAATTAAACCAAAATCTCTTTGTGCCAAGAGCTTCTGGTGCCCACAGATTTTATCCACAGTGTTTGTGCTAAGAGACATCCAATATGGCAAGACCATGGATCAATTCCCTCTGGATCTGTAAGCTTGATCCAGGAGGGTTTATATCCTCAATCCCAGCTCCTAGAGATAACTGGAGCATAACTATGTTGTCCTTCCCTCCTTCCCCCACATTTTCCAGCTGGAAAACCTCATCCATGATGTAAACATTCTCCATATGAAAGGAGTGAGTTTTGACAACTTCTGGTCATGGGGAAAAGCTTGAACTCCCAAACTGCATCCTTCCCACTGACTCAGCCACCACAAGGCTGATCACAAGAACCAAAGGTTTCACATTTTTCAAGTCATGCCAATTTTTGAGATAATCCTGCCCCAGGAGAGGATCAGGGCAGGCTCTCGGGGTGGAGTGGATGTCACTCTGACTCATCATTTTCAAATGCTGATGTTGGATGGACCAGATTTAATGAACCCAATGCCAAAGGGGCAGGTGGGGGACCCTGACTTCAGTCAGAAGTTCAAAAACATCAGCAGCAAAGCTCCTCTAGAAAGGCCATCCTCTCTTCTCAGTTGAAATTTGCACCTTGAACAGCAGTTTGCTCTTTCTCTGGCTGCTTCACAGCTTGAAGAGTGTCAAACCTAATTTTGAGCTGACAGGGTGGGTGGGGAAAGAAAAGTCCATCAAAACTTGCATATAAGGCCAGTGCAATGTGGAGATCTCCCCAAATCAATCCAGCACTTTGTGAAGCCTCCCATAGTCTTCATCAGGAACCAGCTCATCCTGCACAGGGGCAGGACTGGTGGGACCTCTCACACAATCAAAACTTCCAAAATCATCCAGGCTAGAAATCACTTTTCTTCCCATTTTTATCCTCTTCACCTGTTTCTTAAAAAACATTATTTCTCCATGCCTTTGTTTTCCCTATCAGTCCTCTTCCCTTCCCCTTTTCCATTTTCCCATGAGGTATTTTTTCTTCTGCTGCAACCCAAGAGATTTCCAACAGCCACTGATTTTCTGATTGCAGTATTTCTCTAGGAATGATGGAAGAGTTGTTCATCCAAAGTATTGTCAAGGCAAATCCCAGAATGTTTTTTGTATATGTGTGCAAAGTTTCACACACAGAGAAAAACCATCCATGAGTACTCCAGGAAAAGCTGCCAGCAGAGCAATAGCTGCACATGATCTTTGCCTGTGCTTGACTGAGAAAGCAGAGCAGGGCATTATTGCATTTTTCCTCTCTATTTCATGTTTTACTTGGCTCTTTGAGTGCTTCATGGCCTCCCAAAACTCTCATTTTTTTATGCAGCTTTGCACTGTGGGCAAACCTGAAAGCTGAACAGGTCATATCTGTAAAAATGTAGAAGATGTTGATGTTTGGAGAAATGTTGTAATGGCAAATTACCTTACATTGCTGTATTTCAGCATGTGGAGCACTGGATTTGCCCATATTCCCATTAAATAAACATCAAAGAAAGGCGGCAGCTTGTAATTTGTGTTTAACAAACTACCTGCTCCTACAAGAGCTTTGGACACTGGAATCTGTCCTGATTTATCCATCTTTCTTTGGTAAAAAAAGGTTTTGGGATGAGCCTTCCAGTACCTGAAGGGAGCCTGCAAGAAAGATGCAGAGAGACTTTGGGAAAAGACATGGAGGGACAGGACACAGGGAACGGCCTCCCACTGCCAGAGGGCAGGGACAGATGAGAGATTGGGAAGGAATTTTTGGCAGTGAGGGTGGTAAGGCCCTGGCACAGTTTTCCCAGAGAAGCTGTGGCTGCCCCTGGATCCCTGGAAGTGTCCAAGGCCAGGCTGGATGGGGCTTGGATCACCCTGGGATAGTGGAAGGTGTCCCTGCCCATGGCAGGGGGTAGGAACTGGATGATCCTTAAAGCCCCTTCCCACCCAAACCATTCCATGATTCCATGCGGATCTAGGGACCTGATATTTAATTTAGTTTAAGAATCTATGTGAGTTTTGATCTGGGAGATGCAAGGCATCCTGTGTGCTCTCTTCTTGACTAATAATTTGGATGCTACTATTTCCAGAGGATTATATCCATTTCTATGCACTATTTCCTCACTCTAAGTTCAGGAATTACCTCTTGTTCTGTGTTCCTCCTGATGGCAGGGAAGAAAGAGCCTTGTGACCCCCTGGTAAGGTTAGAGAAAGGGAGAACAAGTCGTGCACTTCCTGATCTCTTCCTCCTCCTTTTCTTCCACTACTTTGCTAATTTGTATGTGGGCAGGGAGTGGCAACACCCCATGATTCACCTTCT
Organism: Argya squamiceps; assembly: GCA_037834095.1. Taxonomy (NCBI): domain Eukaryota; kingdom Metazoa; phylum Chordata; class Aves; order Passeriformes; family Leiothrichidae; genus Argya; species Argya squamiceps. Next base: position 110,212,742 of record JBBMKD010000145.1, read on the forward strand.
GACCACAGATTACACAGCCACTCCCCAGAAGAACCACTCTCTAATTCCTCCAGTGCAAACTTTGGGGAAGGGCAAACGGGTTCTTTGCATGAATAAAATGCAAAATTAATTATTGTTAAACCACGATGCATCAGTTCAGAGCCTGGATGCCTCCAGATTGGACATGGCAGAACCACAAAATGACTGGGCTGTTCACACTCCAAGGAGGTGTAAATGGGAATGGAAGACAATGGAAAAGATGGAAAAATGGAAAAAAAGATGGAAATGGAAAGAGAAGATGGAAAAACTCTAGGAAAGGAGGCAGTGAGACAGCTCAGGCCATGGGCTCAGCAGCCCATTAGCCTGTTCTTCAGTGGGTCTGTTTCCAGCTTTTCCTGTTTCTCCCATGCATCTCTGCACTCCTTTGGAAGGTGGATTAGCTTATAGACTTGTCCTCTGAACCATGCCTTGCATTATTTCCACATTGTGTCTAAGTCTCAGATGTCTTTGGTTGGCTGGCAGCCAGCAGAGGCAGAGAAAAGGTGTCTCCTTCACTCTGCCTTCGTCAGAAACTGATATCTGTGCTCAGCTTCTGAGCAAGGCTGAGTGGTTCTTCTTTCTCTGGGAAGAGCCAGAGGGTGGCATGTTCTCCACAACAACCAGCTGCTTCTGTGTTTCAGTTTGTTCTGTATGTTTGTTTGCCTCACTTCTGTATAGGTATTGATGACATTTTATTATTAACTGTGTTGCAGTAGCACCTAGAGGTCCTTGCTGAGATCACAGCAGTTGGTGGGTCCTGTACAGCAAAATTCGTGGAGACAATCCATCCTCAATGGATAGCAGCCAGACTGGGAAAAAAAGGGGTGTTTCAGAAGAGAGGATGTGTTTTCATTTACACCTCACCTGTAGTGACCTTCCCAGTGGGGCTTAATGTCCATAAATCATTTTTATTGGAAAGAACATTGAGCTTTGTTGAACCAATCCATAAATGCCATATCCCACTGGGGCAGGGAGTTCCTCTGGTGGAGGATAAGGAATCATAAATCACAGAATGGTTTGGGTTGGAAGGAATCTTAAAGATCACCTTGTTCCAACTCCCTGCCATGGGCAGGGACACCTTCCACTAGACCAGGCTGCTCTAAGACTCACCCAACATGGGCTCTTGCCCAGAATTTCACCCACAGCATCCATAATCCTCTTGGACGCTGATCCAGAGTCTGTGGAGGTCACCAGGTTTCTCTCCATCTATTAAAGTGGGACTTGGATCAGGTTTTACAGTAAGATTGAGAAACTCGATTTAATTTTCAGGTGTTAACACAATAAAAATTTAATGGGAATCTATTCCAGCCCACCAAGTGCCAACTGCTAGAGACAGATGCCATGAATTTTGGTGGATTTTTGTCTCTGACAATCCACAGCCTTAACTGTGACTGAGTTACATCGAGGGAACTCTAAAAAGGCTTGAATGGATCCTGAGTGATCCAAAGGAATTCTTTACTAACCCATCAAACACCTTTATCATCAGCCATTATTTCTCTTCCATCTTATTCCTAATTGTTCATTTATGGATTAAAATATTCTTGAAGTTCCCATGTTTTGGGACTCAGCTTGCAAATGAAGATTACCTAATTTTCTAACTTTATGAATGTGGTGGGTGTTTCCTGCTGAGCTTTCTGGTCTCATATTTATCTTTTATCCTGTCATCCATCATATTGGATACTCTAGAACATCTCAAATTGTTCTATGAATCCACAGTTAGATAACTGCATTGAGATGATTGACTCTGTCATCAGTGAGAGTCAGGCATGTCCAAGGGGGAATGTTAACCTGGATTAGGTGAAATTACCTGTCTCTCAAAAATATTGGCTGCTCTCCACCAAGAAGCCTTGATTGTAGATGATGAGTTGCAATCTTGTGTGATGAATTAATGGAGAAATATTAGAGCAGGGCATTCTCTCCTCCACCACATCTCCTTCAGGTGATCACCTGATCAGGATTTTAAGGATTTATAATCCATTGCCTTTGTGTTTATTTTAGCTAAATTGTGGCAGGATTTAATATTGTTTTTTTCTGAATATCCCAGCATGGCTGCTCAGGCTGCTGTGGCACCCTGAGGGAAGTGAGAAATCTGTTTACCAGAAGAATCTAAGGTTTTACTATTGCTTTAAAATCATAGACTTGTCGTAGAAATTATTGAGGTTGGACAAGACCTCCACAATCATGAAGATCAACCTTCACATGAAATTCATCCCCTTTCAGTGGCATTCAATTTTCTCCACTGTCTGTGAGAGCTAAAGCAGATAAGAACATTCACCTTCTTGTCTTTCAGTTCCACTCCACTTTTTCTGTGATTCTGTGACTCTTATCTGATATCTCCATGAAAATAACATCCACTTCTACAATAAAACACAGAATCACATGATCACTGAGTTTGGAAAAGACTTCTGGAGATGATCTCATCAAACCTTCCTTTTCATCCATATGTTGGAATTCACACTGTTCTCTGCAAGATCATTTCCACCTCTTACCTAATCTGAACAGCAATTTAACATCAGATTATTTTCTCTGAATTTCATCCCATCTAATATTTCATCTCTTTCTCTGGGGCTCACATGGTTCTGAAACAGGAATAGCTCCTGTGTCTGCTTTTCACTGTGGTCCTACTGCCACATCTTGTAATCTTATCTCTCTCCAAGTTTCTGTCTGATGTCCAGTTTCTTCTCCCAGCATGAAAATCCATGGCAGAAATTGCAAGGAAAATACAGTTGCTCAAGTCATAAAAACTCTTTGGTAGTTGTTGTGTCCAAGAAGAAAAGGATCACTTCTCTTGCACAATAGCAAAGAGAGGCTGGACCCCCTCTGCTCTGCACCCAGGCTGGGAGAGCTGGGGTTGTTCATCTGGAGAAGAAAAGACTCCAGGGAGACCTCAGAGGCCCTTCCAGGGCCTAAAGGGGCTCCAGGAGAGCTGGAGAGGAATTTGGGACAAGGGATGGAGGGACAGGACACAGGGAATGGCTTCCCACTGCCAGAGGGGAGGGTTAGATGGGATATTGAGAAGGAATTTTTGGCTGTGAGGGTGGTAAAACCCTGGCACAAGTTTCCCACAGAAGCTGTGGCTGCCCTTGGATCCCTGGAAATGTCCAAGGCCAGGTTGGATGGGGCTTGGATCAGCCTGGGATAGTGGAAGGTGTCCCTGCCCATGGCAGGGAGTGGAACTAGATGAGCTTTAAAGTCCCTTACAGCTCAAACCATTCCTCGATCATGCTGATGGAAAGAAAGACTCCCAGTTTTGCTCTTTTCCCAGCTGTAGAAAATGTGATGCAGGCTCCAGAGAAACCAGGGGAGACTCTACCACTGCTTTAAATGGGGCCAGGATTTCACTCAGCACTTCCAGGAGCAGCAGTGAGCACTGGAATGCCTGCAGGGTCAGGATCTGATCCCTTTAAATTAAAAATAGTTTTTACATATTTCTCAAAATTATGTCTCAGCCAGGACACACCGAGTGAGCTGGAAGTTGCTAAACACACAGAAGGGGATGTGCTGTTCAGTGATAATTCAGCACTAATAAAAGATGTCATATTGATGGCCCTGAAAACAGATGTTCTCTGGAAAGCCCAGGCAGTGTGTTGAGAGGGTGGGATTCCTGCAGCAGTGTGGGAAGGCTCCATATGGAGCAGATATTATCCCAACCCTGCACTGCCCTGGAACACTGGATGCTGCATTATATCAGTGTGAGAAACAGGGTTTATTTAACCCTCAGAAAACATTCAGTTGAATTTAAAACTACCAAAATTCTTATAACAACGAAGCATTGCAAAAGATGAATCTCTGGAGTTATTAATTCAAAGAGATGAATCTTGCAAGACATGAGGAAGAAAATTTACATTATGGACACAAACACAGCTAAAGTGCTGCTGACGCCAGAAATACCCCATACTACAAATACTATTTTAAGTGACATAACACAAGTGTATTCCATATAAATGAATGTTTAAATTCCCTAACTCAGCTGGCTCAGCTCCATGGATCCCTGACTCTCTGTCATTGGCACCATCTATTTTCTGCACACACAGCACAGCAGTGATGAGTGTGATTGAAATCTCTACACCCAGACACAGAACCACGTGAGAAAATGTGGGGAAAAAAATAGCTTTCACTGAAAAAAATGTCCCTTCCAAATAGGAACAGTTCCTAAACTTAGTGGGGCTAGAAAGAGAGATTCTTTTACTTTAGGGACAGAACACATTTTATGTTTATTTTTCTTTTTTTTTCTCTCCCTCTTTTTCGTTTTCTCTTTCTTCTTTTTTATCCTCACATTTTTTTCTACTTGTGTAAGATCAGGGGAAAAGATCTCACCAAAGCAATAAAAAGAAAAAGAAAAAAGAACAGGAATAAAAAGAGCAGAAAAGTAAGGAAATTAGAAGAGAAGGAAAATAAATATACAGATGGCAAAAACATACTCAAAATATTTCATTTATTAAATTCTAGGCTTTCCATAAAATTTAAAGTGAGCTAGGAAGATGTTTTCTTTAGGAATAGGTGGACCAGAAGTGGAGTGAACAGAGGCAAATTGAGATTTGTGAGCTATTTTTCTGTTTCATGGTACCCATCAAGTGAATTTGTCAGTTTGGTTGGTTTGCAGAATTTAATGAAAGTTTCAGTGAGAAAAGCTCTCTTATTTTGGGTTTCATAGCAAACTGGATGGGCCTAAAACACAAGTGTTGTTATAAAACAAACAGAAAATAAAAAATAATGGGAAGACAAAGGGATTTTTACTGTATTCCGACAAAAAAGGTTGATGCCATATGTTTTATTGTAAGAAATGTTTTCAGAAGTGATTAACTGGATCTAGAATGTACTTCCCTTTAACTCTGTCTTGCTCTTTCCCCCTCCACACATTTACCCTCTTATTTGCACCAGATCCAGCACCAATCCCTTAGTCCTGGTGGGACATCTTGGAAAATCCCAGGAGCATTTCCCAAACTGAGGGCTTGGGCTCTGAAGGGGCCCTGATTCTTCATCCCTTGGCTGCAACAATATTTAGAGGCTGAGGTCTTTCCTTCACCTGCTGTTATCTCAGGCACATGTGACAACTGCAGAACTGTCATCACTACTCCTCTGAGATTCCTTATCTTGGTTCTCCTCGAGGGGATGATGATTAAGTGACAGGGGGAGGTCAGGGTGCATCTTGCTGAGCCCAACACCAGGGCTGGCTTGGTGACCCATGGTGTGGTCACCTCTTGTTGAGGTTGTCCCTGTGCTCTAGAGATGTTCTCCTGATGTAGCAGGCTGAGGAGGAAAGGACATCCCACATTGTGGAGATGCACAAAGCTGCCAGAAGCTGGCCCCTCTAAAGCCCTCTCAGACACCAAGAGAGACTTCTCCTTCTTGTGAAAGACAAGAAGTCTTTTACCTGAGTATTCAACTTCAGTCTTTCAAATGAGAGGTTGCAGAAACAAGATGGGTCCAGGACCTGTCTGCCCAGTGCTTCCCACAGAACTGATTCCTGCTCTTTGAGAGAGATAAATGTGTTTGGGTAACAGTTGGATGGGGATCTGAGAAACCTCATCCAGCTGAAGATGTTCCTGCTCATTGTAGGCGATTGGACTGGATGGCATTTAAAAAGTCCCTTCCAACTCAAACTATTCTAGGATTATACATTTCCATGAGTTGGCTCATGAAGGACTTGGTTTGGGATCCAGGAGCAGGTTGTGTGGTGAGGATGGTGGTTCCAACCCTATTTCTTGTGGAGGAACAGAGATTCCTTCACAGGCACTTCCCACACTGGGGAAAGTGTCCCCCCTTGTCCAGCACTGAGGCAATATTTGTGGCTCTAACTGAAGCAGTATTTGAGGGAATATTAGGGGAAGTCACAATTCTTGTCCCTGTTTCTGAGCAAGAAAAGGATCAGCTAAGGGACAAAATGAAATGTAGCATTTTTCAGGTAATAAAAGCTGCCCCATAAAGGAATTAAAAGAATTTAAAAGTTATAATTCTCTGTAAGGCAAATTTAAACACCTCCAGTTCCACCCTCTTCCTCACTACCACATGGAATATGACCAATTTTTTTCAAGAATATGTGAAACCTTGTCCACTACATAATAAATGAGATATATTCTCCCTTCACCAATCTCTCCCAGCCCTTCCCTATCTTAGGAAACCTGATCAAAACATAGCAGAGCTTCTCTTTCAGTGGAGGAATTCTCCAACAGGTTCTGGTAGACCCCAAAGTTCTCCAGAAACACATTTATTTTCATTGAATCACAGAATATCCTGAGCTGGAAAGGACCTACAAGGGCCATCAGGTCCAACTCCTGGCCTTGCACAGGAAAACCCCAAAACCAGTGTTGCATGCCTGAGACCATTATCCAAATACTCTTTTATTTAGATGACAACTCATTGTCAGTTGATTCCAGGCCTGGAAGAACCAAATTCTTCTGTCTGGGCTCATGGTGCTCCACTTCACAGAATTCACAGAATTCACAGAATTCACAGAATTCACAGAATGACTAGGTTGGAAGAGACCTTCAAGATCATCAAGTCTAACCCATGCCCTAACACCTCAACTAAACCATGGCACTGAGTGCCACATCCAATCTTTTTTTAAACATATCCAGGGATGGTGATTCCACCACCTCCCCAAACCATTCCAGTACTTTATCACTCTTTCCATGAAAAACTTTTTCCTAATATCCAACCAATATTTCCCTTGACACACCTTAAGACTGTGTCTTCTCATTCCATCAGTTGCTCCCTGGAGAAAGAGACCAACCCCCACCTGACTACAGCCACCTTTTAGGAAGTTGTAGAGAGTGATAAGGTCACCTCTGAGTCTCCTTTTCTCCAGGCTAAACAACCCCAGCTCCCTCAGTTTTTCCTCACAGGACTTGCTGTTCCCTTTGCAGATCGACAGCATGCAGGCCCTGCTCCACTGCCCCAACGTGCTGGTGTGTGTAGGCCGGGAGCCCTTCAAACCTGTATCCATGGAGAATCTGAGGAAACACTCAGTGGAGAAGCTGCCCAACCTTCCTCTCCGCTCCAACAATGGCAACAATGTCAATGAGAACAATGAAAGTAAGAAAAACCTCGGGGCCTTGTCGCACAGTCGTAGCCAGGCCTGTGTCCCACAGCGTGGGGATTACGGGCCCCTATTGTGCCGCCCCAACATAGAGATTTCATGTGGAAAATGCACTTCCCTCTCCCTGCCTCCCAGGCCTTTCCATCCTCCCCTTCTTTTTCTCTGGTTTCCTTCTAGGATTTCCTCCCTACGCCCCTCAGTCTTTCTTTTACATGCTCCCCATGTCTGGCTGACTTCCCTTCCTCTTTCATATCTCTGGGTCTCCTTTTCCTTCCAGAACTCCCTCCTTTCCTGTGTCTGACCCTCCAGACCCTAGAGATTTCCCACGAATCCTCTATCCCCTCGTTGTCTGTCCTATCATGCCTTCCCTCCTGCATTTTCCTGCACCAGGACCAGAGGATGCCCTGGTTCTGCCAACAAGAGACTTAATTTCTCCTGCAGGTTACAGCATGCCTTTTGGGAACAAAGTGTATTTTTTATGTAAAGATTATGTTCAGGAAGGAGTATGTTACGGATTATTCAGGATTATATTTCTTTGGCACCCCATCATGAGTTATCTAAGGTCACAGGTAATTAAACCAGCCACACTCAGTAGCCTGGGAAAAGAAATTTCCCAATTCCAAAGGGCAATTAATCTCACCTGTATTAAGGATTTATTGTAGGATGGAATTAAGTGTGCCCCAGAGGTGTGTCTGTTTCCCTCCACTATCAATACCGGGAGCTTGGAAAGATTCATTTGTGTGTTGCCAAAAAGTTGCAGAAATTTAAGGACACAGGCATCCTATGCTCACTATCCAAGATATAAAAAATTGGAAATAAAATGGAGCTTTGCCCATCAAGAGGCTGAGCAAATCCATCAGTTCAATCATTAGGATGGTTAGGGAAGAGCTATTTCATGTGGTTTTGATGTGCTCCTGTTCAGCATTTCCTTCCTAAAATGCCCTCCACTCAGCTGCATATCCATATGCCCATGGAGGCACAGGATCATCTGGATATATACGTACAAGGAAATTTTGGACAAATGTGTATTCAAAACAAGACAGAAGGATGTCTTGCAAGACAGCCTGATAGCAAAAAATCTGTTTGAAATGAAGGGACCTAAACAAACCTATGCAGATCACTGCATAGGCCATAAAGATGTTCTTCCAATTGCAGTTCTTAAATTCGCTTATTCTCACTAATTTCTTCTACAACCCCCACTATTTCTCTTTGTAATCATCACCAGCTTACAATTCCTTTTGTATTTGTTCTTTCTGTTTTAATAAGAATAATAATTATTCTTAGTGGCACATCCCTGCAGGGACTGAGTGTTTCACTGGTCTATATGGCCACACATTACCTGGAATATGAGTGGAGAAGTGGATGATGCAGCATAAATGTGTGACCAGCTAAGGAAGAGGGTCATTTCTCCATGTATTTTTCCCTGGTTAAATAAGAAGAATGAAAACTTTCATAGTTAAATAAAAGAATATTTGCAATGCGATAAACTGCTCAAACTTAGAGACCAAATTGGTCTATATGTATATATATATATAATTTTTCTTAATTTCATTTCCTGACATGCACTCAATAAAACAAAGTGTTTGTGTTTCAATTTATTTTTTTAAATAAAGTTAAGGTGCAGAAGATTTTAGTTCAGATTATTAATTCAAAACTTAATATTTAACAAGGAAGCTGGACTACAGTATCTCAAGAGGTCCCCTACAACCTTATCTATTCTGTGATTAATGGACATCACTTAGTCAAAGACAAATTTTCAAATTATGTAAATTGGCATAGGTTTGGCTTTAATGGAATAACATCAGGATTCACTAGTTTGAGGGTTTGTCTTATATATTTTCTGTCATCTTTATGTGAGCTAACACCTGTCTCCATCTTTCTTTTCTTCCCTCCAGTGAACTTCGGACTGAAAGCCAAAAAAAGCGTTATCCACCCACGGTCAGCATCCAGCAACAGGTCGATGAGGTTCTCCTTGTCATCAGAGAAGTCATACCCCAATGGCCTCCCTGCCTCTCCAGACAATGGGGCACCCTTCTCCAATGGCTGCTCTCACCCCAAAGCTGGGGACCTGGTCCAGTCCTTGGTCAACGATGACATCGAGAAGAGGGTCCACGTGAACAAGGACGGGAGTTTGTCTGTGGAGATGAAGGTTCGCTTCCGTCTGCTCAACGATGAGACTTTGCAGTGGTCCACCCAGATCAAAAAGTCCAACCTGATGAACCAGCTGCCTTGTGAAGAGTCCGGGGTGGAGGAGGACAGCGGGGTAGATCCCCTACAGAAAATGAACCCAGAAGCCAGCTCTGAGGCAGATGATTCCTTATATCCCTGTGATATTGATTCCTACATGTCCAAACTGGAGGAATCGGAATGTGACGAGGCCCACTGCCACAGCTGTGGGAAGAAACACCAGGACTATGACATTTGGAAGAACCCAATGCACATGTCCCAGAGGGAAGAGCCCAGCGTGCGGAGCACCTGGCACACACGGTCATCATGCTCCAGCACATCTTCCCGGAGGAGAGTAGTCCACAAAAAAATGACCTCTGTGGATAGTATCCACACCACCTCCAGTGAGGAATTCTCTGAGCACATCGTGCGAGAGTCCTCATCCTACTCAGAGACTATAAAGAACAGAGTGGCGTATCGATCCGTTAAAAAGTGTATGTGCCGAAGTGATGTATCTACTGGTGCTTCTAACGGAGAAGAGCAGCAGGAACACGCTCAGACAAGCACAGGAAACAGCCAGAGGCCTTCGTCCTTGGGCTTGATGTCACATTCAAGCTGTGAAAACAACCTGAATACCCAAGACAGCCCTGAAGACCAGGAGATCACCAAAACTGTTTCACAAAACGAGGATGTAAATTGCTTTGAAGCTTCCTCTGTGAAGTGCTTGAAGGATGACGTGGAAGAGGTTGAAAGCAGCAGAGTTGGGAGTGTCATGTCCAGGTCGTCCCTGCAGTCCAGGCACAGCAAGAAGAACGTGTGCGAGGAAACGAGCAGCGTGGGCAGGAGCATGTCCTCCACAAGCCTCCAGAAGGAAAATCAGGGGGACAACAGCCAGTGCTCCACCCCTGCCAACAGCGTGCACAGCAAGTCCAGTAACTGCACCACACCAAAAGAAAAGACTGAGCAGAGTGATCCCTCTGATGACAACCCAGTGGTGTCCTCTTTCTCCAGTGAGTCCTGCCCCAAGAAAGAGGCTGAAGAGGTGGAAGCAGAGCAGGAAGAAAGTGAAGTCAATGAAGTCAGCTCAGTGTCAGAGAAAACAAAGCCAAGCCAATCAATCAGGGGTGAGAGCAGTGAAGGGGAACAGTGCTCTACGCAAGGAACACACCGTTCCAAGGCTAGTGACAGGAACAGCAAGAAAAGTGGCAGTGATGAGAACATTCCATGCAGTGTCTCTTGCTCTTCCAGAGGGTCCAAAAGGAGCAAACGCAGCCACATTCATTTGGATGCACAGTCTGAAGTATTATCTGTGTCTTCACTTGAATCCACTCCGAATAAAAAGAAGAGTTCCCTACACGCAGATGATGTGAGATCAGGCAGCAGGGCATCCATTTACTCGAAAAGCTCATGTGAAACCAAGAAAAAATCTGTTGGAGAAGCCATGTCTCATAAGACAGGATCTCTTCACTCAAACATTTCATCTACCAGTGAAGCAGAGGCAACTGCAGGTCCTGCTGAGGAGAAAAGCTCAAAAAGTACTGCCAATGGCTACAGTGAATCCTCAAGCTCAAAGAAGAGAAGTCATAAAGAAGAAAGCAGCAAGCCATCATCCCTCTGCTCAAGTTTTTCAAGTCCTAATGGAAAATCTGGAGAGGGTCATGCCAAGATTAGTTCAGAACCCCCTTCTTCAAAGCAGGGAAGCATGAGTGGGAGTGTATGTTCAAAAGCTGACCACCCAGCTGAGGATGGGATTAGGAATGGAAAACCTACAAGTAGCTCCTCAAGAGTCTCTTCAAAGTCAGAAATAAAAGATAGATGCGTGACACAGATATCCCAGGAAACTGATGATAGGTGCTCACAATCAAACATGTCTCTATCTTCAAAATCAAGGCGGACCAACTCAAAAAATCTTCGTGTGAAGGTGTCAAACTCCAGCCGGGCATCAGTGTCAGAGACCATGTCAGTGTGCAGCCTGCACTGCCCTGCCCCACCAAAAGGGAAGCCAAAGAGAAAAAACATGCGTTCAACCATGTTGAAGAATTCCTCCATCAGCAGCATCGGCACCGAGTCCATGCTGACCGCAGGAAAAGAGCAGAAAGAAATTGTGGATTCCTCAAAAGCAACTTCCTATGGGTCTAAATCTGCAGTGACCAAAGAAAACAGTCAGAATAATAAAGAGACTGATGATCCTTGCAACAAAAAACCAGAGGAAGAGGCAGAAGACGCAGGCGTTCAGGAGGAAGGAGGTGATTTAATGCCATCAGCTCTACCAAACACATCTCCAGAAGAGGTTGTGCAAGAATGGCTCAGGAAAATCCCTTCAGAAACCTTGCTTATGAAATATGAAATGGAGGATGATGGAGAAGAGGAGCATGCAGAGTCGACCACTGAGGTATCACACTGTACAAATGCTGAGGAAGCCCCAGAGGAGGAAAAAGCTGAGGAAAAGAATGAGGAGGAGGAGGAGGCTGAAAAGGATGAAGCAAAGGATGAAGCAAAGGAAGAAGCAAAGGATGAAGTGGAAGAAGAGAAAGCAGAAGACACAGCCATTATTGAAGAGGCCGAAGAATGCGTGAACCAGGAAGAAATCTCTGAGGCTGCACCTGAAGCTGCCGAAGCTGAGCAGGCAGAATGCAACCAGTCAGTCACATCCAACCAAAATAACAACAAGAGAGACCTGCCAACCTCTGTCCAGACGTCTGTCCAGATCATGAAGGCCTTGCTGAGTTCAAAGCATGAGACCAAATTTGACCGATCCAACAGTTTGCCCGAAGTGTCCCCCACAATGGGGAGAAAACTGAGTAACTCTGCCAACATTTTGATTTCTTGTCTTGCCAGCCTCCAACTCCTTGATGAGGAGTCAGAGGATCCATCAGAAAACTCAAAACATTTGAATAAGTCAAGGTACACGGAGCTGCTAAATATTTTTCAAGCCCTGTGGTTTGGGTGCACGGCTGAAAGGAGTGGCCCAAGTTCAGGCCAAGAGGAAAGCAAGCTGGCAAAAGCAGTATCTGGGTCTAAAGCCCCAAAATCCATGGATCACGCCTTCACTCCCAGGTCCTCCTCTGGGGTTGATGTTTGCAGTGGCTCTGGTGGCTCAGGAGAAGAGTGCACAGCTGGTGGCACGTTGGTGGCACAGAAAACCGTGGAATGCAAATCAGCCGAGCAAATGGAAAACACAGAGACTGTCACAGAACTGACTGAGGCTGAGGAGCAAAGTAAAGAGGAAGAGCAGCCATCCCGCCCTTCCACAGCCTGCTCAGAGGCAAAAGGTGAGGAAAAAGCAGAGTCTGCTAAAGAGGAGTCTGTAATCCAGGAGGAAGAGGAGAACAAGGAGGATCAGGGCAGTAACTGTGAGCATGGTCAGGAGGAAGGGGGAGAAAATGAAAATGAAGAAGAAAACAAATTAGCTGAAACTGGAGAACAGGAAGAAGCTGAAGCCGTGAATGATGAAGTCCCACAAGAAAACCCTGAAGAAGAAGAAGCTGTTCAGCCAGAGACCACTGGTGATGCCAGTGCTGGTGATGCTGATGTCAGGACGGAGCTGAAAGAGGAGTTGGAAGAGCAGCCCCAAGAGGAGTCACCGAATAACCCCGAGCCCAAAGTAGATACATCCACCAGTGTGAGCACATCCCTTGTCCAGCAAAGGTCTGTGGATCCAGACCCAACCTGGGTCCTGAGACTACTCAAGAAAATCGAGAAGGAGTTCATGGCTCACTACGTCAATGCCATGAACGAGTTTAAAGTCAGGTGGAACCTGCAGGACAACCAGCAGATGGATGCAATGATACAGGAGCTGAAGGAGGAAGTGAGCAAAAGGATACAAAAGAGCATAGAGAAGGAGTTGAGGAAGATCAAAAGCAGGGCTGGAAGGAGGACTCCGAGGCCTCCAGAGGAGCCACCCACACGTGAGTCCAAACTCCAGACTGAGCAGAGGAGATGGAGACTGCAAACTATGCATAAAAAGTCCCTCTTTGGGGACAAGAATGGTGCCCAGATGAGGCTGGAGGAGACAACAGACTTATCATTAGATGTAGATAACGACTTTAACCTTAGTGCAGCTTTGGAGGACAGCATTAGCAAACAATCCAGTGAGGAGGAATATTGTCCATGCGACTCCTGTGTGAGGAAAAAACTGGCTTCCAGGCCTGCCAGAGCCCCTGTGGTGGCCGCCAATGCCCCAGTCATGAAAGCCTTTGATTTGCAGAAAATCCTGAGGATGAAGAAAGATGACAATGAGGAAGACATTGTTGCAGAAGCAGCCCAGGACACCAAAACGCTTCCCAATGGCTCTGTGGAGGAAGAGGCAGAAAATGAGGAGATGGATGAGGAGCAACTTCAGACAGGTGAAAGAGAAGCAGAGGATGATGATGGAAAAGAGCCAGAATTAAATGAAGATGATGGGGCAACGCTGACTGGAGATGGAGAAGAAGCTGAAGTAGAAGAGGGTCAAAATGCTGAGGTGGAGGATGAGGCCAAAACTGAAGAAACCAAAGAAGAAGAAGCAGAAGAAGGAGGGGAAGAAACAGAAGAAGGAGAAGAAGAAGCAAAAGGGGAGGAGGAGGAAGAGAAAGAGGAAGAAGAAATGGCTAAGGCTGAAGAGGAGGAGGAAATACAAGAGGAGAAGGAGGGTGAAACTAAAGAAGAAGAGGAAGTAAAAGAGGAAGAAGCAGAGGAAACTAAGGAGGAAGAGGAACAAAATGAGGAGGAAGAGAAGGAAGCAGAAGAAGAGGGAGTGAAGGAGGAGGAGGAAGGGAAGGAGGAAGAGGAAGAAGCAAAGGAAGAAGAAGAAGGGAAAGAGGAAGAGGAAGAGAAGGAAGGAGAAGGAGAAGAAGAAGCCAAAGAGGAGGAAGCCAAAGAAGAGGAGGAGGAAGGCAAAGAGGAGGAGGAAGAAGCCAAAGAGGAAGAGGCCAAAGAGGAGGAGGAAGAGGCCAAAGAGGAAGAGGAGGAAGCAAAAGAGGAGGAGGAGGAAGCCAAAGAAGAGGAAGTCAAAGAGGAGGAGGAAGAAACCAAAGAGGAGGGTGAAGAAGCCAAAGAGGAAGAGGTCAAAGAAGAGGAAGCAAAAGAGGAAGAAGAGGAAGCCAAAGAGGAGGAAGCCAAAGAGGAGGAGGAAGAAACCAAAGAGGAAGAGGAGGAAGAGGCGGAAGAGGAGGAAGAGGCGGAAGAGGAGGAAGAGGCCAAAGAGGAGGAGGAGGAAGCAAAAGAGGAAGAAGAGGAAGCAAAAGAGGAGGAGGAAGAAGAAGAGAAGGAGGAAGAAGCAAAAGAAGAGGAAGAAGAAGCAAAAGAGGAGGAGGAGAAAGCAAAAGAGGAAGAGGAAGAAGCCAAAGAGGAAGAGGAAGAAACGAAAGAGGAAGAGGAAGGGAAGGAAGAAGATGAAGAAACCAAAGAGGAGGAGGAAGAAGCAAAGGAAGAAGAGGAGGAGGAAGCAAAAGAGGAGGAGGAGGAGGAAGCAAAAGAGGAAGAGGAAAAAACAAAAG
>JBBMKD010000145.1:110227541-110241731 GCA_037834095.1 Argya squamiceps
AAACAAAAGAGGAGGAAGAATAAGCAGAAGAGGAAGAGGAGGAATCAAAAGAGGAGGAAGAAGAAGCAAAAGAGGAGGAAGAAGAAGCAAAAGAGGAGGAGGAAGAAGCTAAAGAGGAGGAGGAAGAAGCTAAAGAGGAGGAGGAAGAAGCTAAAGAGGAGGAGGAGGATGAAGCAAAAGAGTTAGAGGAGGAAGCAAAAGAGGAGGAAGAAGAAGCAAAAGAGGAGGAAGAAGAAGCAAAAGAGGAGGAAGAAGAAGCTAAAGAGGAGAATGAAGCAAAAGAGGAAGAGGAGGAAGAAAAAGAGGAGGAAGAAGCAAAAGAGGAAGAGGAGGAAGAAGAAGAGGAGGAAGAAGCAAAAGAGGAAGAGGAGGAAGAAAAACAGGAGGAAGAAGAAGCAAAAGAGGAAGAGGAGGAAGCAAAAGAGGAGGAAGAAGAAGCAAAAGAGGAGGAAGAGGATGAAGCAAAAGAGGAAGAGGAGGAAGAAGCAAAAGAGGAAGAGGAGGAAGAAGCAAAAGAGGAGGAAGAAGAAGCTAAAGAGGAAGAGGAGGAAGAAAAAGGGGTGGAAGAAGAGGCAGAAGAGGAAGAAGCAAAACAGGAGGAGGAAGCACAAGAGAAGGAAGAGGAGGGGGAAGAAGAAGGGAAGGAGGAGGAGGAAGAAGCAAAAGAAGAGGAGGAAGAAGTAAAGGAGGGAGAGGAAGAAGCAAATGAAGAGGAGGAGGAAGGGAAGGAGGAAGAAGCAAAAGGAGAGGAAGATGTGAAAGAGGAGGAAACAGAAGAGGAGGAAGAGCAAGGAGAAGAGGAGGAGGAGGAACAAAAAGGGGAAGAGGAAGAACAAGAAGAAGAAGAAGCGCAAAATGAAGAGCAAGAAGCTCAAGAAAAGTCTGAAGGTGAAGATGAAGGTGAAAATGAAGCTGAAGAAACAGAGGAGCCAGAGGATGAGGAAGTTGTGGCTGATGATGAGGCAGAGACATCAGAATGCAGAGGAGATGCTGAGGGCTCTGGGACTGACAAAAATCCTGAAGGAGATGCTGCAGAGGGAAATGAAGAAGCTGAGCAAGATGAAGCTGAGGCAGAAGAAGATGCAAAACCAGAGTCAGGAGATGAGGCTGAGGAGAAAAACAGTGAAGGAGGTGAGGAACCTGACGAGAATGCTGAGGAACCCACTGCTGATGACCCTGACAAGGCACATGAAGAGCATGAAGACCAAGGCAACAACAAAGTTCCTGAGAAAGCGTCAAAGACCAAGGGCAAGAAAACCAGCAAAAGGTTAGAGACTCTGAAAAAATCCACAGCCTTTTCCTGTTATTCTTCTATGGGGAACTTCTCACAGCAATCCCAGAAGGGGTCTGATGATGAGGAGGAAAAAGCAGATGAAGAGGAAGGAGTAGTCCAAGAGGAAGGAATTGTTGAAGAGGAAGGAGTAGTTGAAGAGGAATGCAAAGGTGATGATAACCCCACTAGCGACCCCCCCAATGGAGAGGTTCGAAGTGATGAGAGCTCCAAACCCTCCCAGATGTACCCTGACAGTGAGGAGGAAGAAGAGGACAAAGAATCTTCAGGTTCTGATCCTGTGGGAGATGAGGAGCAGCCAGATGCTGAAGGTGCAGATCCAAAGGAGGCTGAAAACACTGAGGAAGTTCAGGCCCCTAAAAAGAAAGAAAACTCAGATGAGATTGACCAGGATGACCTGGACTTCTAGAACTGCTGACTAAAAACTGACTTTTTCTTTCTTCCTTCCTTTCTTTCTTTCTTTTTTAAAAGTATATTTTCATTACATATTTCAGTATCTCCAGTGAGTTGAGCCCTCGTAATCGGCTTTTCTTCTGAGTTAAATGTGGTAAACTCCATCTTGAATCCTGTGAGTAATGTTGCAATTACCTGCCCTCATTTCTAGAGGGCTAGTAGCTCATTAATATCCTGTGGTCTCAATAGATGAGTGGTTTAGGGAAAGGAGAGGCTGTTTTGTTTGGGATACCTTCTAGTTCCCACCCTTCAAGCCACGCTGTTTGCTGCTGGAGTGATCTGTGGCTCTGCTGGGCATCGTCTCTGTGTGACTTTGGGATGCCTTTCACCTGTTGCACACCATTTTCCTGGAGAGATTGCCAATCCACAGAAACACGACAGAATTGGGATTCATTGCCAAAGTCTGGTCAGAGCCCACAGAGATGTATGTTCATCTTCCTCCCTGTCCTACCTTCCTCATACCCTGTATATTCATCTTTCCCTCACCTACCCCACCTCCTATGTACCCAGAAAAAAGTGTCTGAGATATCAAAGATTTTCCCCATTTTCCCTTTTTTTTTCCCCCCCTTTAGTAGATGTTGAGCTCATTCCTCGTTTCACTGGAAGCCTCAACATGGAGAAAGGTCTTTCCAGTAGATTCTCTTCCAAACCCCATCTCTTTGTACTGTGCTCATCCCCGTAGTGGGTAGATAAAAAAAGATGAGTTAATTCACCCTGTCAGGTCTGTGAGAAGTGGTTGAATGCAATATTGACCAAATTAGGGATAGATCCAATCCCTTGTGATGTCCTTTACTATGCCAATGATGGTATTGAAGCACTTTACAACCATCTGGGATCCCTCAGACAATTTTGCACGAGGCCCTGTTCTGGAGCTAACGGGATTTGCAATGGCTCAGTGCCCCATCCTTGCAGACAAAATTTAAACTGATTTTCCCTTTAACATGGAAAAGCTTTGGGCATTTGTGCTGCAGCAAACAGCTGGAAGAGGCTGAAGCATTTATTGGAGAGCCTGGACTTTACAAACCACAATAGAACTGCAAACTTAATTTAGCAACTGTTTTTTACCAGATTGTAACTTATTTTTGTTTGTTTCCTCTGGGGAAATATAAACATTTCTGAATAAATGCCCAACTAATACCAGGAGAAGTTTGACCATACCTCAGCTGTAAAGCTCTTAGGGACACAGTTCATTTTATCAAAAATTTGCAGGGAGAATAAAACAGAGAGGTTGAAAACAAAATGCCTTAAATTGTATGGAGAAAAAAGTATGTGTGAAGCGTTGTGTTGGGTTTCTGAAGATGTATGCAGACATGTTTAAATAATCAGTATTCCAAATTAAATAGTTCCTGTGGTTTTCATTTCTAGAATCTATTTCTTGTACTTACAGCCAGAGACAAGATTCATTTCACTCAAGTGAAGACCTGGGTTCAGTTCTATAGGCAAACACCTAATTTTGGGTGTCTGAGGAACAGGAGAGTTTGGCAGACGTCAGTGGAGAGCTGGATCTCAGCTGAGCTGTTCCCACAAAGGCTGACAGTTCCTTCAGGGAGATCATCCAGGGAGAACAGCACCATCCTCAAGATGGAGAAGTTAAAATAACCTCCCTCAAAAGAAGGACAAGCTTTATCTGTGAGCCTCGTGGAATCACAGAATGGTTTGGGTTGGAAGGACCTCAAACCTCATCTGGTTCCAAGCCCCTGCCATGGACTGGGACATTTTCCACTATCCCAGGTTGCTCCAAGCCCTGTCCAACTTTGGACACTTCCAGGGATCCAGGGGCAGCCAAAGCTTCTCTGGGCACCCTGTGCCAGGGCCTCACCACCCTCACAGGGAAGGATTTCTTCTGAATATCCAACCTAAATCTCCTCTCTTTCAATTGTTACACATACAGACCATCAAGCCCAACTGTTCACCCAGCACTGCCAAACCCACCCCTAAACCATGTCCCCAGGTTCTACATCATAGAAACCCTTTTGGTTTCATAATCACCTTTGTGACGCATCAGTTCCTGCAGGATTCCAAAAAGAACTGAGCCTGGTTAGTCACAGCTCTGTTCTTGACGTGAGGCATAGACTCATGTGGTGCATGTTGAGTGAACTCTCAACACTCCTGATGAAATGTTTCCCCCTGAGCCACCCTCCAGACTCCCATCATAACCAGCAGGGAGAGAGGGGCAAAGATTCATCAAAGAGGGGGAAAGATTCATCAAAGAGGGGCAAGCAGATTCATCTGCTGCAGGCAGCTCCCTCAGAAGGAGGGGGATTACACTGCCAGCAGGCACTTTTCTACCTGCAGAGTGTACAGGGAACCTAGACAGCTTCCTCAGATGAAAATCACAGGATCACAGAATTATTAGGTTGTAAAAGACCTCCAAGACAATCAAGTCCAACCTGTGACTGATCCCCACCTTGTCACCCAGACCAGAGCACTGAGTGCCACATCCAGTCATTTTTTGGACACCTCCAGGAGTGGGGACACCACCCTGGGCAGCCCCTTCCAAAATGTCTGATATGGGAAGAGCTGATCTCTCTGTAGCTACTCTAAAGCATCTTGTGTTGATGACTTTCAGGCTGTCAGGCAACAGCTCAAGCCAATCATCCCATGGAAGTTTTACAAGTTGGGGTTTTTTGGCTCCAAGATCACTAGAGGAATGGCTTCAAATTGAAAGAGTTTAGATTGGATATTAGGAAAAATTCTTCCTATGAGGGTGGTGACGCCCTGGCACAGGTTTCCCAGAGAAGCTGTGGCTGCCCCTGAATCCCTTGGAAGTGTCCAAAGCCAGGTTGGATGGGGCTTGGAGCAGCCTGGGATGGTGGAAGGTGTCCCTGCCCATGGCAGGGAGTGGAACTGGATGATCTTTAATGTCCCTTCCAACCCAAACCATTCTGGGATTCTATGATTGCCTTTCTGTGCTATTGCTAAAAGCCACTGATGAAACTTCACAGGTTAGGGGAAGGGCAAACATTTCCCAGGATTTCTCCTGCAGCTGCTGACTTTGATCACTTTAAAGCTGCTTACACAGTCAACGCCACGCCCTGCTCATGTTGAATCAGTCAGTTCCTCACCTGCAGCACAGGCAAGGAGAAAGAAACTAAAAGGAACACAAAAATGCAGTTATCAAACCACAAAAACTGAAATCACCAGAATTCCTGCCCAGGAGACCTGTCCCACTCATATCTGCTGCGTTTGTCACCATGTCTGGGCAGTGATTCACACATATGCCAGCCATAGTCAGGGCAGAGTGAGCTCTGCTCACCAAAATCCCCACTCAGAGGGGCTGGGGAGCAGCCAGTGGGGATCCAGAGATGGATGTTAGTGAAGGAGTTGCCTCCTTCCTCCACTGGTGTCACCCAGGATCACCCAGAACATCTGTGAAGGAAGCAACCAGCTGAAAAGGATCCCTCACAGTCACGTCCCCCGTGCCTGCACGGCTTCCAACGTTTGCATTTCCCCTTGGCTGCTGTGACTCAGGTGCCTGTTGGGTCTTGCAGCTTCCCCTCTGCCTCTGACAGCACGGGAACACGTGTTCCCAGCCAGCTCCAGGGCTGTCACGTTCCTAGGGGCTGGGAAGATCACTCCTGTCACCACCTGGAAGGGATTACAGCTGCTGTCTTTCAGCAGGGTGAGGAGGAGGAGGAGGAGGAGGGAGCAGAGGCGATGTGAGGCTTTCACAGCTGTACGTGGTGTTTTCCTGTGCTCCTCTGCCTGCCTTTGGGGTGGTTGTTTTTTTTGTTTCTTTATCAGCCAGACAAATTGCTTCTCGATGTTCCTAGATTTTGTTTGCCTGCTCGGTTTTGAAATGGGAAATATCCAGTGAAAGATGAGGAGGAGAGTGGTGAAAATTCAAGTGCAAACCACAGAAATGAAGGAAATATGTTTTCCAAAGCTGAGGTCTTTGTAGACATGTGTGAGCAGACTCCTCTCACTAATGGAGAGCAATAATCCCCCTTTCCTGGTGGCTCCTTGTTGACATAGTGCCATATTTAGCTCCAACCACTTGAAATCCCAGCTGCCTGACAGGAAAGGGTGGTTTGTGGTTATTTCTGGACCTCAGGCTCCTCCAGTAGGTTTTGCTCTGGAGGGCAGGGAGA
Organism: Argya squamiceps; assembly: GCA_037834095.1. NCBI lineage: Eukaryota > Metazoa > Chordata > Aves > Passeriformes > Leiothrichidae > Argya > Argya squamiceps. The sequence goes on from JBBMKD010000145.1 coordinate 110,233,377, forward strand.
GTTTCCAAGCTGGCTGTGGATGTGCCCTGCAAGCTCCCTCTTTTTTTAATTGGAAGGTGGAGAACTTGCACTGCAGGGCTCGGTGGCTCCTTGGCAAAGAGCAGGAATCAGAGCTCCTCCTGGGTGGGATGGGAACACTCAAATCCGTGCACACATCAAGCTCCAGGCATTTTGGGAGGTGTTTTTTGCTCCAAAAGTGTGGCACTCCTTTCCTGGGAGTACATCCATCTGTCCCACTGCTCCTCCAGAGAGGTATTTCCTCAAGGATGCAGGAGGAGTGATTAGGACATGGGATAAAGAGCACACAAAACTGGTTTAAACTCTGACCAGGCATTACATCCTTGGCCACACTCAGTCCCTGCAGTTTGCCCTGCTCCAGGTGGGATACCTGGAGCCAAACAGTTGGGAAAGGGTGTCTAAAGAAGGCTTGAAACAAACACAGGCTGTTTGGGATCTCTTGCCATCTCTTCTGTTGGAGCTACCCCGCTTTTGGTGAAAAATTTTCCCAGAGTTGCAGGATAAACTCAGCAGAGAGAGAGGCTCATCCTGCACTTCTGAATGACCCAGTTTTTTATATCCCAGAAAAATGCCAACCACCAAGACATCTCCTGAGCTGTGTCCATCCAACACAGCCTTTCTAGGAGGTGACTCAGCTGGGGATTCCTAATTATCCCAGTCCTTACTTTTTTGGTGTGGTCAGATAGGTGTGTCCACATCCTCTGCATGCCAGGGAAAGAGAGGGATTATTTAGGGAGGAATTCCTGATATTCCAAACCTCACACCACAGGGAGAAGAAGAGGTATTTTCTGTGATCCTCTAGAAAACATGAAGCCTGGAGATGTTTATTTTCTCATGCTCCTACACCACAGACCCCATGACCTTGTCAGGCTCAAGGAGCGACCTCCGTAACCCCACAGCCACTTCTAATTTTAACTCCCTGCCCTCTGATCCCAGCACCAGGGTTTGTGCAGCTACAACAGGAAGCATCCTTGCTGACATTTCTAATTCCAGGAGCTTGATGCTTGCTTATCCCTGCAGCCCACAGGAAAACCCCCTACCTAAGAGCCACCTGCACCCTTTGCGAGGAATCACATTTTGCTGCAGCTGAGAGGATCCAGCCCTGCTTGGAAAAGGATGTGTTTATTCTCAGCCCCGTGGTGTGAAAGTGGGGCTGGAGTGTGAGGGTGGAAAGGTCAGGCTGTGACAGGCTGGTGGGGGGTTTATTTTCCCTCAGTAAAAAGGGGTTTGCCTATTGCAGAGGTCCTGGCCGACAGACGTGACATGTATTAACCTTTCAGCTCTTGCATAAAGGATGGTGCTGGGGCTCATTTTCCAGTTTAGAAAGAGCTGAGCCAGGATCTTTCAGGCCTGTGACAGAGAGGGAGTGGGTGTAAGAGCAAGGTCAGGACAATGCTTCCTAAGCGGATGGAAATGCTTCCCTGTGGTGCCTAATTAGTCTGTTCCAGCACAGAAATCCTCCCCCTGCACCAGGCCCGACCTGGGAGTCCTCCCTGCTCCCAGGGGCAGTCCAGCCTGAGGGCAGTGAACACTTTGGCTCCTGTTCTGGTACTCCTGATCCCCCTGCAGAGAAGGCTGTAGGACTCAGGTTCATCCAACAAACACCATCCTTCCCACTGCTCTTCCAAAGAATCCTCTCCATCACAGCAACCTCAGCCCATCAAGGCTAATTCCATGTTAAGTTTCATGAGTGGCATGAGAAAGTCTCTGCAAAAAAGTCTCTCTTTGTTGAGCACTGAAACATTTGAAGAATGATTTGTGGGTTGCTAAATATTCAAATTTCTCTATTTCTTTTTTCAAGTATCAGTTTCTTTCCAAGTTATCCAGAGCAGGAACTTTACTGAAGCACAAGAAACCAACTCCTGCTCTTGAGAATCTCCCCGAGCAGCAGGACTCACCCTCCTTGAGGAGTCAGGAGAAGGCAAGGAATGCAGCCAGGTTTGGCTCTCCCTCTGTCAGTCCTGGGCTGCAGTCCCTCCCTAGCCATCCCTCCTTGCATCAGACACCTGATTCACCAAACCTCAGGGAGGGCAGGCACAGCCCAGTGCTGCAATCCCTGCAGGAATTCACAGAGTCATGGGATGATCTGGGTTGGGAGGAACCTTAAAACTCACCCAGTGCCACCCCCTGCCATGGGCAGGGACACCTTTCTCTATCCCAGGTTGCTCCAAGTCCCATCCAACCTGGTCTTGGACATTTCCAGGGATCCAGGGGAAGGATAATGCTCTGCTCTGGGCAGGATAATATGTCAAGTTGTCCTTGAGGAAGGACACAACCCTTCTGCTCTCTCACCTTGTGGGCTGCACAGCCCTTGCTGACCCCATGCACCAGCTAAGGTGTATTTGGGGAGTTTTAAGTCTTTCCTTGATCTTTATGGTGGCATCAGACATGTTAGTTGGTTTGGGCTGTTAAACCCAGTCACAGGATGGAGCAGAATGAGAACAGAGATTTCACATTAAAATCTGTAATGGTTTTAGAATGGAGGGTTTCCTGTTAATAAAAATATCCCTGTGTTTCTGATACCCTAATTTATATCTCATGGCAAAAGCCTTGATCTCTTCCCAGTCTCTTACCTTGTCCTGAATCTAACCTCGAAGGCAAACTCCCCTCAGTCCTAACGTGCTGCATTTCACTTGGCTTCCCAAGAAACCTGGAGAGTAAAACTAGAACCATAGAACCACTAGAACCATTAAAAATCATCCACTTCTGACCCCCTGGCATGGGTAAGAATAGAAGGACACTAAGGAGTAACCTGAGGGGAGAGCCTTAATGCTTGTCCCAGAGGTGAGAAATGTTTCATTCACACCTGGCACGATATTGCACAGCTGAAAATTCCATCCAAAATTCACACCAAGAGTAAAATTTTGGAAGTCACAATTTAAAATTAAGTTACAATTTTGGAAGTTAAAGTTTTGGAAGTGTAGCAATTTAGCTTTCTGAGCAGTAATGCAGTGACTTCATTTTCAGCCCTGGAATGCACTTCATAAATAAGAAAACTTAAGGAATAGGACCAAGCTAGTGAGGACTCTGGGATTATCAGCTCACCACAGCAACGTGTGCTGGGAGGGAAGGAGAACTGAGGAGGAAAATGCACCTCTCACACGTGAGAGATGTTCCTTATCTCGCCTCTGCCCACGCTGAACTGCAAGGATTTGGTTACATCAGATGTCTTTTGGAGCTGTCAGCCAGTCCCAGCAAGGGACCACATCTAATCTCATCAGGTCTCACCTTCCTGTGACATCCCTGAGCAAGGAAAGCGGATTGTGCACCTCTGGCCGTTCACATTGTGTGTGGGAGGGCTCTGCTGGAGAGGAAGGACAGGAGATGGGAAAAAAAATGAGCCCCCCCTGTCCCCCTCCCTTCTCTCACTTTCCTGTCACTTCTCCCTATCTCTTCCTGTCTGGTGATCTAGCAAACACTGGCCTTTTCCCAGCAATATGGCAGGAATTCAGTGTCCTCTTGGGCCAGGGAGGGAGGGAAGGCACCAAGGGGAGCTGGGGGAACCCAAAACCCACAGCCATGGAAGAAAAAGAGAGGAACAGAGCATCCATCCCCAAAGAAGGTTCTGGAAACGTGAGCAAGTGCAGGAGTCTGAGTCTCTTTTCCAAATCACGAGTGGTTCTAACAATCCTGCTCTTGGTTTTTGCCATGCTGGAGCAGACCAGCCTGGGGAGAATGAAAGGGTGGATTTGTACTAGTTTCTTTATTAATCATGAATTGGAATTCAGGTCTATGCTAAATACTTCTGCAGTTGGTGCTAAGATGGGAAGGTGTTTACAGTTTCCTGACCCTCAGGATCTGAAGAGACAACTCCACGAGCTGGATGTCATAAAAGAGTCTTATTGATTTGTGGGAATGATCCACAGAGAGAGGAAGATCCATTTGGCTCTGGCATGAATATATAAACCTGGAGAAGGGTTTGAAACAACACCACATGTCTACGTGTTACTGATAGGCTCTAATTTCTCCTGTCAACATATTCATAGGCCTGGATCATCATAGAATCATGGAATGGTTTGGGTGTGAAGGAACCTTAAAGATCATCTTGTTCCATGAGGAGGGACACCCTCCACTATCCCAGGTTGCTCCAAGCTCCATCCAACCTGGCCTTGAACACTTCCAGAGATCCAGAGGCAGCCACAGCTTCTCTGGGGACCACAAGCTTCTCAATGCCCTCAGAGGGAAGAATTTCTTCCCATTTTGAGCTCTGGTCAGTGTTTTCAGAGCAGGCTCTGCCACACACAGTCAGCAAAAACAGGCACAGAAGTGTTTTCTCAAGTCCCACCAGTGTCTTTCAGTCAGTGATATAAGCAGGGAACTGAACTCTTGAGTGGTCTCAAGATGTCCCAACTGGAAGGTGGGGGTTTTTTGGCATAACTCATCCATGGGGAGAACATGATCTTCCATGGCAATGCCCTAACTGCTGGAATATCCACCATTGGATAGCTGGATGACAGAGAACCAGTGCAGAGTACCTGTGGATTAGTGCCTTTTCCTATAACACAGAAAATACAGGTTCGAGCTCCATGTGGAGCTATTTTAACAAGGGCACCCTGGCAGTGAGGAGAGAGGGTGTAACTTCTTAAAAGGCACAAGGTTCCTTCCTCCTGCTGCACAAATTTGTGCAAGGAACAAGCTGGCACCTTCTGCCTGCACCCTCTGGATCAATCCCCAAACCTTGGGGGGATTACCCCAAAAACTGGTAGGAAGGCTCAGCTGGTGAATCCCAGCAGGGTTTAGGGGTGACTAAACTCCTCACTGATCATCACTGCTGAGAATCAGGCAGCTCCAAACATGCCCTGAAATGGAGAAATTTGTATGTGGTGAGGATTCAACTGATGGGAATAAAGAGCCACCAGGGGAATAAAGAGCCACCAGTGCATCTAGGGGTAGGTCACAGCAAACTATTCCTTTTGGGAATTAACTGCTCTGAAGGTTTGCAGCACTGAAATCCCAGGAGAGGTGAACAGCACAGGGCCTTTGTTAAGTTCAGGGAATCCAGAACAACAATTTTTTTAAGAGTCAGACTCACTGATTTTTTTCATCCCTGATGAAGCAGAAGCAATGTGGGCATTGTCCTCTGCTCTTTGGTGACCAGGCACAGGACCCAGGGAGTGGTTGGAGCTGTGTCAGGGGAGGTTTAGGTTGGATATCAGGGAAAGGTTCTTCACCAGAAGGTGTCAGGCACTGGAACAGCTCCCCAGGGAATGGTGACATTCCCAAGGCTGCCAGAGCTCCAGGAGTGTTTGGACAATGCTCTCAGGGATGCACAGGGTGGGATTGTTGGGGTTCCCATGTGAGGTCAGGAGTTGGACTGGATGATCCTTTTGGGGCCCTCCCAGCTCAGGATATTCTGTGATTCTACAACTTTCCTGTGGCAAAGAAGAGGAGAAGAGAAAGGCCACTACAAAGACAGTGGCAGTCTCACCTAAAGACTAAGGAATTGCCTCCCAGTTTGGGGAATGCTGGATGGATGTTGATGAGTGATTAACTGAAACCTCACCATGCCTTCCTGGAGACCCTGTCACCATGCTGGAGTCACCCATCCACAGGTGGGGACAGCAGGGAAAGAGCCAAGCAATCCTCATCCTTACCAGCTGTAAGGGCATGTGTAACCTCAGGTCTACACAAATCCAGCTCCTTGGACACCTGTGCAAACATTCCATCACTTCCTTGCATCCATAAACATGTGCAGCCTTCCCACCTCCCTTCCACTCTGGACTCTCCTCAGCACCAAAAGCTGAAATTCAATTTACAAGGGATGAACAAATTTGGGATTAAATTGCTGCCACATGTGCAAGTGGCTGCTGTTTTGTCATGGATGTGATGCACAGCACAATCTCCTGAATATTTGTCCAAACTCCACTGACAGGATGGGTTTGCCCTCTGTGTGGCAGCTCAGAAACCAGAGAGCATCTCAAGTGTCATTGTGTAAGGAGAAGAGAGTCACCCCTGCTCCCTGGGATTAATGTTTAACAGGAATTTCACCTGGGGACACCTGCAGGTGCCCATGAACTGGAGCTCTCTGTAAAGTGAGGTGATCCCTGCCCTGAGCATCAAGGAGAGAAAGGATAAAGTCATAGAATCCTTTAATGGTTTGAGTGGGAAGAGACCTTAAAGATCATCTAGTTCCACCTCCTGCCATGAGCAGGGATATTTTTCACTATCCCAGGCTGCTCCAAGCCCCATCCAGCCTGGCCTTGGACACTTCCAGGGATGGGGCAGCCACAGCTTCTCTGGGCATGTACTCACAAAGTGAGTCAGATCCTCACAGAGGGAGAAATTTCACCTTTACTGAGTAGTGCATCCCAGCAGTTCATCCCAGAACACTGGCAGAGAGTTGTATTTTTTCAGGAATGGTATTACAGGTTCAGTAACTCCCAGATCTGGGGAAAAAAAAAAAATCCAAGCATAAAATATGAAGTTTGGCCACTGGAGTGAGTTCTCAGCTGCTTTTACCTTTTCCAGGAAAAAGGTGTTGCATTTGGATCTGCATCTTCCAAGTGGGGGAACTTAGCAAAAGACCACCCTGTCTCCATGTCTGCAGTCCCTTCCTCCCCTGTGACATCTCTGTGGAGTCTTCCCTCAATGCTTAAAGAGAGGAAAGATAAAACCTCACATCGTGGGACAGAGGAGAAATCAGGCAACTGGACTGAGGCACCACAGGAATAATCCCTGTGATTATATATAATAGTCATATGGAGATCTATTAATGATGGCAATCCCAAGAAGCCCAGCAATTTTAGGAGGTTGGAGTGGGACTTTTGACAAGATCATGCAGTGACAGGACAAGGGAGAATGACTTTAAGCTGACAGAGGGCAGAATTAGGTGGGATATTGGGAAGAAAATCTTCCCTGTGAGGGTGGTGAGGCCCTGGCAGAGGTTTCCCAGAGAAGCTGTGGCTGCCCCTGGATTTCTGGAAGTGTCCAAGGCCAGGCTGGACAGGGCTTGGAGCAACCTGGGATAGTGGAAAGTGTCCCTGCCCATGGCAGGGGGTGGAACTGGATGGTCTTGAAGGTTCTTTCAAACCAAACCATTCCATGATTCTTGGAAGTACACTGAGCACGCTAAGAGTGAACAAATAATGACAGATTTTATCCCAACCCTTCAGAAATGGAATCACAGAGTGACAGGCTGAGACACTGAAATGGGTTAAGTGGGTTACAAAAAAAAATTTAAAATATCAAGAAAGAGAGGGTGACAAGACAGCAAAATTGACATGGAGGGAAATGCTCCACCACTAAATAAATAGATCAGTAAATAAATAGATAATTAAATAGATCAAGTGTGCCAGAAATAACTGAAACTACCACATCATCATCCAGCTCCTCTCTCTACCCTGGAAAACAGTTTCTGCTTGTCTCTTCTTGTCCAGGCAAGTTTTAAACCTCCTGAGGTTGGGTTTAAAGAGTGTGGTGTGTGTTTTCTTGCCTTATTCAAACCTGCAGCTCTTCAGTGAAATGCAGAAATAAACACAAGTGGGCCAAGCACAGCAGAAAAGATGGGAAGAACGAGCAGGGCAAGGAGAGGAAGCAGCAATGCAAAAAAGGCAGCTGGGAATAGCTGGGGATCAGCTGTAAAGAGGAAGGCTTCAGTTTGATATATGGTGCCAGAGACATTATTAATGATTTGCTGGTTTTTACCTTTAAAAACCTGAAGTGGATTATTTATTATGTCACCACAGAGCTCGTATGATCTATGAAAGGGATGATAATGTGTACCTGTTCCTGGCCTCTCAGAGTCACTGCGTTTTTACAGCCTTTAATTAGGATTTAATTCTGCACTCCTGACACAGAGGAAGGGTTTGTGGTGTACTTAAAGAAAATAAAAACACTTCCCCCCACCCTTGCTTAAAATAACCCATTTGACCATGAATGAACAGCTTTGCTGAGAGTCATCACAGCATTTGCACAGGTCAAAGGATTTATTTTCCTCTGAAAACAATGGATAACCCAGGGAAACCCAACTGGGCTAGGAGCATTCCTAAAGCCCTGACTTTGGTGTCCTTCCATGAAGACAGCCAGGAAAGCCGTGGGCATTAGCTGCATTCTGAGTGGGAATCTCTGCAGTAGGGTTGGTGTTCTGCATTTGGGAGAAAATGCCTGTGATTTGGGTCCAGAATCATAATTTGGGGCTGGGGAAAGGCAGGAGCTGCATATCCAACTCAGTCAACATTCTCACTTGAAATGGACAAGCAAAACTGCAGATAACCCACAGTTACTGGTGTCCTCAACATCATTTTAGTGTCTTCCCCTGGAAATCCTTCTCTTCTCTTCTCTTCTCTTCTCTTCTCTTCTCTTCTCTTCTCTTCTCTTCTCTTCTCTTCTCTTCTCTTC
>JBBMKD010000145.1:110241831-110273330 GCA_037834095.1 Argya squamiceps
CTCCTTCTCCTTCTCCTTCTCCTTCTCCTTCTCCTTCTCCTTCTCCTTCTCCTTCTCCTTCTCCTTCTCCCTCTCCCCCTTCTCCTTCTCCTTCTCCTTCTCCTTCTCCTTCTCCTTCTCCTTCTCCTTCTCCTTCTCCTTCTCCTTCTCCTCAACTGCAGCCATGAGCTGGTCCCCAGGTGGGTGACAATGGCATTTCAGAAGCCCAAATCCCAAATCTTGTCCTGTCCACAAACATCAAGGCTGTGCTCACACTCTGGATCTGGGGATCCAAAGAGACTGGGCATGGCACAACCTGGCCATGAGTCAGCCCACAATGACAAGGGAAGAGAGCAAAGGTGATGGGAGGCAAGAAATGGGGTGAGTGAACTTCTCTTCAGAGAGGAGCAGCTCAGTGCAGGCACACCCAAGGGAGAGCTGCCCTTGGTGAAGGTCAGTGCACAGGAGGTGGGTGTGAAGTGCTCCTCCCAAAGCTCCAGGATGGAGAGTGCCTGGATCACTCCAGCTCTGACTGGCACTGAGATTTGGGGTGAATTTTGGAGCTGTGTGGTTGAGAAAAACAGATTTTCTGGCTCCCTTGGTTGTCTGCATACACTGAGAAATCCCATAAGCACTGCACAGGCTGGACTTGCCCTTTGGGCAGCAGAAGGCTCCAAATTTGCAGGTTGAGTGTAGCCATGGCACTGAGGAAACTGAGACTTCAGAGGCTGTTTTTTTATATTCTTGTTCTCCTCCATGAGCAGAGCACCTATTCCTGGTGATTTGGAGAAGGACAATAATAAAACAATCAGAATAACTACTCTGAATAGTGGGAAAATGCACTTTTATCCTTCTTGCTGAGTGCTTTTGTTGGTTGACAGCTTTGGTGTGGGACTGAGGATGTGAGTGTTCATTCAATAAATAAATACCAAGGGCACTTGCAATGGGTGTTTTCCTGCCCAGGGGCACCCAGGCTCCTTAATTCCACCTGCCTGGGGTTTGGGTGCGTGGGAGTTGGGTGCTGGGGAGGTCAGGAGGTGATTTACCTGTGGTTGTCTCGTGGTGATGATGGCAAGTTTCTAACAGAGGTAGAATCAAAAAATCCTGGAATGGTTTGGAAAGGACCTTAAAACTCATCTCATTCCACCCCCCATGAGAAGGGACATCTTCCACTATCCCAGGTTGCTCCAAGTCTTGTCCCACCTGGCCTTGGACACTTCCAGGTATGGAAGACCAGTTTCTTGTGTGATTTTATAGATTTAGCCCTCATCCCATGGTTTGTTCTCATCATTCCTGCACCAGCAGGATGTGACCTGCAGATCTTCACCCTGAGCTGTCCCAGGATGAGGCAATGAAGAAAGAGGAAAAGGGATGGTTCAGGTGTTCTGGACTCATCCATGGTGATGTTTTAGCAGGAAAGTGGAGATACAGACAGCAAAATGTGAGGAATAAAGTTCAGTGCAGAGATGACATGAGCTGTGGGATGAGCAGAGCCACCAGTAATTCAAGATGTTCATTATTATTTGCTTTAAACTGCAAGGAGGCATTAAGGGATCATGGATATGATAACCCAATTCCTGTCTTCCAATGCCTTTCCCACCATTTCCTATCCTATTTGCAAGCAGAGCCTTGTATCAGCCCAAAAACCCAGCTGCTGTCAGTCAGGAAAAAAATAATTAAGAAAGGACCATCTGGAAAATCCAATGGTCCTTGAGCAAAGCAAGAAGTCTCCACATACCCTGGTGGTAAGACTTTAACCTAAACTGATGTTAAAACAGAAATAAGACATGGTCCCTGCTTAATTTAAAGCAAACATTTGCCACTAAAACATGTTTCAGTTATTAAAATTAGTTACATAAACGAGCTGCAGCCTGAATTAACTTTCGGTCGAACCATTTACCCAAGCTGAGAGACTCTGAGGCTCATTTTTCAGTTTCAGTCTTGCTGGGGATGATGTAAAGCTCCCCATAACCTCAGTGGCCTGGAAGAAGGCAGGCTCAGTCAATACCCCCTGAGAATGACAGGTCCCAAATCCCACTGCGAGCCGTGATGGATTGTCCTGGGGGTGAGATTTCATACATCTCCTGCTTCCAGAGGGGAGCTGACACGAATAATTGGTGTCACTTTTGCTGGGGCCGTGCCAAATGCTGACAAAACAGTTCCTAATCAGAAGTGCTGGGGTTTGTGAGCTGGACAACAGGGAGGTGTGATTGTGGCAGTGAGTTCGAGGGGTCTCATCTGGCTGGGACAGAGGGTGCAAGAGCTCAGTGTTGTGACAAAGATTGACTTGGCAAGGGTTCTGCAAACATGGAAATCCAGCTAAAGTCCCACCCTGAGTCCTGGAGAGCTCAGGAGTTCAGGAGAAAGGGTATCAGCCCCTTTTTCTGTGAGTCAGCTCTTAATCCTCTCTTGGAAGACCCACAGGATGCTGCTATGCAGGATTCGGAAATATTCTTTGGTGCCATGTGGTGCTGCACCACTGTATATGGTTTCAAGGCTAAAAATCTGATTATTTCTACACTCATTCAGGAGTGACATGGTTTAATGACTTTCTCAACATCCCAAAGGGAGTCTGGATCCAGGTCCTGACCTTGTTTTCCCACAAAACTCCTCCTGCACCACAATCCCCACCACTTTGTTACAGCCACTGTCCCCCACCTGCTTTTCACCAAGAACAGGCTGTGCCCCCAGCCCTGACTCAGCCCCCAGCACCAGCAAAACACAGCAGGGATAGGGAACTATTCCCTGGGAAATTGATCCATCCTGACAGGCTCCCGGGATAAATCAAAATTATCTCCACTAATCCGGGGGGGAGGGTGACTGATAACACAGGACTGAAGAGTTTCAGACTGTAAGAGGGATTCACCCAGTAAAAAACCCTGCATTTCCATCCTCCAGAACTCGGATTTGAAGACAAATGAATAGGGAGAGGGTTTTTTTCCGTGTCCCCAGGGCCTTCAAAGGCCGCTTAATTGTCCTGCTCCTCTCCCACTTTTCCTCTGCCGCATTGTTAGCGTTATCAACAATTCCCATGCTAGAGCACCACGCAGGAAAATAATTCCACACCTGGCACTGGGGCTCGTATCCTGTCTGCAGGGGCCACGGGGGGAACAATCGGGTCCGCACCTCCCGTATGGCACCGAGCACGGAGGGGGGAAGGAAACCCGGGGCAGCGGCACAATTGGCGGGGAAGCATCGGCTTCGAGAAGCGCTCCGAGAAAAAGAGTTTTTGGCCGCCGTCGGATTGGCTGTCGGAGCTCGGGGCCGGGATTTGGGGACACGCGTGCTATGGACGCCCTCTGCTGCTGGTAAATGCGAGTTTGTCGAGCTTCTCTTTCAGGATGTAATTCCAGGGCAGATCCAAGGAATCACAGAATCACAGAGTCAGAGAAACATGGGATCATGGAATTACAGGACCATGGGATCAAGGAGTTACAGAACAGTAGAATGATAGAAAGAACTGTGGAATCATAGAATCATAGAGCCAGGACATCACAGAATCATAGAACAATGATATCATGGAATTATGAAACCAAAGAGCCATGACATCATAGAATCACAGAGCCATGACATCGTAGAATCATAGAACCATGATATCACAGATTCATGGAATCATGGAATCACAGGGTCAGAGAAACATGGGATCATGGGATTACAGGACCATGGGATCACGGAGTCACAGAACAGTAGAATGATAGAAAGAATTGTGGAATCATGGAATCCTAGAGCCAGGGCATCACAGAATTATAGAACGATGATATCATGGAATCATGGAGTCATGGAATCACAGGGTCAGAGAAACATGGGATCATGGGATTACAGAACCATGGGATCAAGGAGTCATAGAACAACGGAATGATAGAAAGAACCGTGGAATCATGGAATCACAGAGCCAGAACATCACAGAATCACAGAATCACAGAACGATGATATCATGGAATCATGGAGTCATGGAATCATAGAGCCATGACATTGTAGAATCATAGAACCATGATATTACACATTCATGGAATCATGGAATCACAGAGTCAGAGAAACATGGGATCATGGGATTACAGAACCATGGGGTCACAGAGTCATAGAACAGGAGAATGATAGAAAGAATCATGGAATCATGGAATCATAGAGCCAGGACATCACAGAACCATAGAATGATGATGTCATGGAATCATGGAACCATAGAGCCATGACATCATAGAATCACAGAGCCATGACATTGTAGAATCATAGAACCATGACATCACACATTCATGGAATCATGGAATTATAGAGCCATGAATCACAGAATCACAGAGCTATGACATCACAGAATCATTGAACCACAATATTACAGATTCATGTAATCAAGTAATCATGTAATCATAGAGCCATGACATCATAGAGTCATGGAACCATGACATGGAATCATAGAGCCATGACATCATAGAATCATAGAACCATGACATCATAGAGTCATGGAACCATGACATTATAGAATCACAGAGCCATGATATCACAGAATCATGGAACCACGATATCACAGAATCATGGAATTATAGAGCCATGACATCACAGAATCACAGAACCATGATATCACAGAGTCATGGAACCATGACATCACAGAATCATGGAATCATAGAACCATGACATCACAGAATCACAGAGACATGACATCATAGAATCATGGAACCATGATATCACAGAATCATGGAATCATGGAACCATGGAACCATGGAACAATAGAGCCATGACATTATAGAATCACAGAGCGATGACATCACAGAGTCATTGAACCATGATATAACGGAATAATGGAATCATGGAATTATAGAGCCATGACATCACAGAATCACAGAACCATAGAACCATGACATCACAGAGTCCTGGAATCATGGAATCACAGAGCCATGACATCACAGAATCACAGAATCATAGAACCATGACATCATAGAATCACAGAACCATGACACCATAGAATCATGGAACCATGGTATCTGGAATCATAGAGCAATGACATCATAGAACCATGGAATAAAAGAACCAGGGAATCATAGAACCATGGAATCACAGAATCATGGAATCAGAGCCATGACATCATAGAATCATAGACCCATGATAACATGGAATCATGGAATCACAAAATCATAGAGCCATGACATCGTAGAATCATAGAACCATGGAATCACAGAATCAAGGAATGATAGAATCAGAGCCTTGACATCACATAGAATCATAGAACCATGATATCATGGAATCATAGAATTTTAGAACCATGACACCACGGAATCATAGAATCATAGAATTATAGGATCATGGAATTATTAAATCACAGAATCGTGGAATCATAGAACCATGATATAATAGAATCATAGAACCACAGAATCACAGGGTCATAGAATCATGGAATAACAGAATGACAGAACAGTTCAGGTTGGAAGGGACCTTAAAAATCATCTCATTCCAAGCCCCAGCCATGGACACCTCTGTTTTAACATGAGCATAAAATAATAACAACAATATGGAATGGGAGGGCCCTGTAGGCCATGCCCTACCCCCCAAACCAAAATAATTTTTCCTTGAATTCTGATTGTTGCGATTTTTCCGTCTTCTTAAACCTTCTTTTGAATGATATGTTTTCCCTGCTCCGTTCTGCCCCTCAACCAATTTAACAGCACACCCAGTTGACCTCCAGGGCTGGATCCCAGCAGTACAAATGCAGCCATTGGCTCTGAATTCCTCAGTGGCTCATTCAAAATTTCTCTTTGCCCAGGAAAGCTGTGGCTGCCCCACCCCTGGAAGTGTCCAAGGCCAGGCTGGACAGGGATTGGAGCAACCTGAGATAGTGGAAGGTGTCTCTGCCCATGGCAGGGGTGGGGAATGGGATGAGTGTTCTTACCCAAACCATTCTAGGATTCTATGATTGAGGTCCCCACAACCATCACCCCAATATCTCACAGAGTTTCTGAAATTCTGAAAAGTCTGTCTCAGCTTTATCTCCCAGGATCAGGACTTTCCCCATCCCTGGATGGCACAGCTAAAGTTGAGGACACAGACCTGACCTTTCAGGTTCAATCTTCTTCCAAAACCTCACCATTTTCATTGACTTACCCATTGACTGTTCTGTCAAAACCTCCACACTGGGCTGGCAGCCTCCTGAGGTTATCTGATCACTGAAGAGGGAGAAAATGGTCTTTAAAAGGTGTATTTTGCTTTGTGCAAAGTCTTAGATTTACCTGATTTAATAATTGTGGCTGTGCCACAGGAATTTTATCCAGGCTGAAATATGTTTGGTGACCTATGCAGACAGAAAAGACCCTGCATTTTCTATTGGTACCAAGACTTTTTAATTGGAATTTTTATGAAATCCCTTTGTCAATTCAATCCCTCTTTCTCTCCAACTGTGCTGTCATCCTACAGCCCAGGGAGCAATCTGAGGGAGCACATGTCTGAGAGAAACTGCCTTGTGGGGTGTCATGGGAACACACACCTTCTGGACTGATTTCTGAAGTCCTGGAGTCAGAAACAGCCTCCAGGGTGAGCCCTGACTGATTTTTGAAGGCACACTGACCCTGTTTCAACACCTTGGCATCCGAGAAAAACCCTTAGGGAATCAAAGACCCAATATGCAAAATTTGGGTGCTCACTCTGAAGTATTTGAGTGTTGTAGAAAAGCTTCATCCTCACCTGTCTGTTGATAAAAGCAGTCAGGAGGATTAGGGAAGGCTTAAGTTTAAATTCCTCATCCTAGGGGTGCTTCAGACCAACACCTGTGAATTGCACCAAGGTGTAATGGACCTTAGGATGAGCCAGGCTGTGATCAGGAGTCCTTTACTCCACACAAAACATTTGCCCACCACCCTTTGGGCCTTTCAGAGCCACTGTCACTCGGGGAGCACCTGTGTAGGGGCTTTGTTAGTGGCTTGCTCCAACAAACAGTCAAGTTTCCTACAAAGAGTAGGATTCTAGTCAGGATTCTCAGCTGCTTAGGACCTCTTTGCACCCAGATTTTGTTCAGGACTCTAACATGCTTAAGCCCTCTTGTCACTCAATTTTCAACACCTTGTGTCCCCACTGTTAAGAGTCCAGGGCATTCTTTTAGTTGCCCTGGATGGTCACAGACCTCAGCAGAGAGGCCTGAGACCTGAGAAAGAAAGTTTGAATTCTGGACAGTGGGGTCTGTCCAGGGGGGTTGCTTGGCACAGAGCCCAGAAAGACACAGGCTGTGATTTTAGTCCATGGAAAAAGCTTCCAACATTGAGAGAAGAATTACAAGTGACAAAGGTGTAATAGACAAACAGTAGTGTAGTTAAGCACAGAGTAGAAAAATTGTGTAGTTTTAGGATTCTTAGAATGAAGCTGACTTGAGGACAAAATGAAGATTTTAGAGCGGTGCTCTAGGTTCTTTTTGTTTTTCTTTGTCATCCATCTTCTGATGTGACATGGGCACAAAGTAAGCTAAGGAGATTGGGTCAAAGTAAAAATAATCTTTTTAGTATAGATAATAGGCATTAGCACAAAATTGTAAATAATAGACACGTAATTATTTGTATAAGAGGTAACAACCTTCTATCACAGGGGGAGTTGCCTGTGTCTGAACTGCTGTGAACATCTTGGCCAGGCACAAAAAGAATTGTGAGATAAAAAATAATAAACACGCGAGAAACCAAGAAACAACAAAACCTTGAGGCTCCTCTTCGTTCTCGCGCTGAGCTCAAAATCTTCAGAGAGCAGAAGGCAAAAAAAGACCCAGCCTGAACCACCAACCTAAATCTCAAATTAAAAAACCCATAAAATCCGAGACCCCCTGCAAAGGGTGTCCTCTGTTTTATACCCACAGCCAGCTCACAGGGGTGATTTGCAGCTCCCAAACCCTTGTGGGTTTGATTTTCAGGGCAGCCAGGGTAGTTTGGATCACCTTTTTTGTCTTTCTCAGTGAGAGGAGGCAGAGTTTTCCAGTAAGGAATCTGAATGAGCCCCCCAGCTCCCAGGGGGAGCTGGATGCCTCCTTCATCTCCCAGGCACTGGGATGCTCCATGGTGGTGACAAAGCTGCCCCTGTCCCTCTCTCTCCCACGTCCCACCTGCACCCAGACGTGGCAGAGCTCCAGGCTCCCAGGCACTGATGAAAGTGTGGAGATTTACTTCTGGCGTTGGGAAATATTTCATCTCAACAAAAATACAGCCTGTATTTCCTCTATCTGTAACACAAAAGAAATAACAGGCAAATGTGTATTGAGTGGATTTATCAACACAGGATTTTGTCTTACAAGGAACAATGGAAACTTGAATCCATGCTGTTGCCCAACCACAGCAGAGTGTTTGGATTTTCTTTTTTTTTTTTTTTTTTTTTGGAAAATATTGTGCATGGGGGAGTTCCTTAACACGGCAAGACAGCAGGCAGCTTCCTGTTATGAAAACAGTCAACAACCTGACATTCACCAGTCTGACATTCCCCTCACCCAACGTGATAAACAGGGCTGATAACGATCTGCCACAATAGGTACAATAGCACACCCCCCCCCATAAAGGAATAGGACGTGGACAGAGCCTCAATACACAAATATCCCAAGCCATCTCTTCCAGCTTCTTTTATACAGTAGATAATCTCATCCTGCTTTCCCGTGTTTTCCCAACATTGATTCACTTCCCCTCAGGCAGGGGTCAGAGTGGGAGCTGGGTGTTTGACACCACTTTCTCGCAGGTCTTTGTAGTTCAGAGGCAAAACGCTCTGAGATCTGAAAGCTGTTTACTGGGTTTCCCTTCCTCCTGCCATTCATGATCCCTGCATTTCAATGCCACAGCTGCTGGGCTCCTCTAGCTTGTCCCCAGAGTCACCTCCTTGATCTGAATTAAATCCCAGAAGCAAAAGGAAAAATAGTGGGAACCTCTTCCCCCTTCGGTGACCTTGGTAATGGAGTTGCCTTTTTTCCTCCCTGATTCCCTATGGCCTCCACCAAAGTGATGCTCTGAGTTTCTCTGCTAAGGCTGCAGAAGAAATATCAGAAAATATTAATTCCCCACCAAGTAAGTGTTGGATGAACTTTTCCTCCATCTGAAAGTGACTGCAGAATAAAAGAAGAGGATCTCCTTCACTGTTGCTGAGCTCCTAAGCTGCCCAGAGAAGCTGTGGCTGCCCCTGGATCCCTGAAAGTGTCCAAGGCCAGGTTGGACAGGGCTTGGAGCAACCTGGGATAGTGGAAGGTGTCCCTGCCCATGGCAGGGGGTGGAACTAAATGAGCTTTCAGATCCTTTCCAACTGAAAACCTGGAATTCTAGGATTCCTATATTTATTTTGAAAGGGCTTTGGCCTTTTTCCAGTCTCACCAGAAACTCCAGTGAGGTTTAGAGGAGCAGCTCCCAACTCTCCCTCACAGACTGCAATTCCTTTTCTACATCCCATAGGAAAATAATACTCAGCTGCTGTGTCCTAAGAGCCTTTGGGTACCCCCCAGGCAGCAGAAACAGGAGGGACACAGCCTAATCCCCATCTTTTGCTCTCAAAGAAAGAACAACCTCTCCCAGGCTGGCAGGAGCCTTTGTGTAGAGGAGGATATGATCTGTAGCATGGAAAATTTTGAAGCACTCCTTGGAGGCACAAATCAGTCCCATTGGCCCTTGATTCTGCTCCTTGCTCACAAAGAACCTTCCTTTGAAGCTTCCTTTGAAGCCAGCAGTCCCATCCAGATGGGAAGGAGGGAGGGCATCATCCAGTGCAAACTGGGCACAGGAAGATTGTGCCCCACATGCAATACCTGGCCAGAGGTAGCATTTATGGTTTAGTACAGAATTTATTGCTTTTAAAGGTAAAATTTTTGAGTTCTTTCTGCCATGCTTTTTTACAACAGCCTATCTGAGACTGGTCCTGCTGGTGACAAGGCCATGAGCAGCATAAAGCCAAGTTCTGGTGCTCCCAGACACCTGAGGAACTCCTCTGAGATCAAGGTGCACAAACTTCACCTCCCTTGAGCTCTGATGTCTCTGCCTGTCTCCCAAGGGAAGCAATGACCATAATTCCCTTTGACAGCACAGCTGGAGGAGGGACTTGTTCAGCAGGTTGTTGTTTCCATGAGGAAGCACCTTTGTCACCTCACCACAAAGCCTGGGGAGCTGGGCCCTGATGTCAGGGCATAATTCTCTGTAGCCAGGAGTCTCCTGGGTTAATGTTCTGCCATTCTCACATGTCCTGACTGCTGGCTCAGGTCTCACTCAGTGGACAGGCACCAGTTTTTCCCTTGATCATGTGGCCCTAATTCCTTTCTGCACCACCCCATCCACGAAAAAAGGACAGGTGGTGGTCAAACCATTAATACTGGAGAAGTTTATGATGTTATTATTATTATTAGGAAAAGATTTTTCCCCCAGAGGGTGGTCAGGCACTGAACAGGCTCCCCAGGGAATGGTCACGTTCCCAAGGCTGACAGAGCTCCAGGAGTGTTTGGACAATGCTCTCAGGTAGGGAGGAATTTTTGGGGTGTCCTGTTCAGGGCCAGGAGCTGGATTTGATGATTCTGGTGGGTCTCTTGCAACTCAGGATATTGTAGTCTAGTCCAGTCTAGAAATTAGCTGCATATTCAACCCATATCACAAAGCATTAGGTGACATCCAGAAGTATTTGTGTCACCTACTAAGATCAATCAAGAACACTCAAAAAAACCATCCTAAAAGCCAAAGAGAGAAAGAGAAAAAATCAATCCCATCTGGTCAGAGAAGCCCCTGCTGTGCAGCAAAGCCTTTGTGTGTGCCTGAGGCTGTGAGGGAAGGAGCTGTGCTACCTCAGGTCACGGTGACACCGTGTCTGGCACCACCTGGAAATCACAAGGACCAACATCTTGACCCTGGGGCAGCACTTGAAAGCACCCTTGGCTAAAAACTTGCAGGGGAAGAAATGTGAAGAGCAGTGGGGATCTGGGAACCTGAGCACGTTTTCCTCGTGGGGAAATGTCACTGCCATGTAAATATACTCATTAAAATGAGCTCACACTCATTAAAAACAGGCTGTATCTCTACCAACCAGTGCCAGGACTTGCTCCAAGCTGGGTCCCTGTGGAAGTTGCCCTCTAACCCATGGGACAAGGGTCCCACACAAGATTCCCAGCTGGCCACTGGTCCTTGCTGATGCTTGAGCCATTCCTGGGCTGGGCCAAACCCATGTCAAGGAATGCTCAAACAATCCAGTGGTGCAGATGAAGGAATTCCTGTCTGGGGTAATTTACTGGTGTGATGCAGCCCTTGAGCCATCTGTGACCTCGTTTGGTCACAGCCTCTGATTTATGCCACTGTTAATTGCCATAATTCACAATTTCTGCTGAAGAAACAGCGAGGAGCCTCAGGCTGGAGGAGAAATGCTCATTCTGGGTGCTGCTCAAAAGCAGAGCAGGCCATTTCTGCTCTTGAAAGGGTCTGAAAATCAAAATATAACCTGTGAGAAGGAGAACCAGCACCCATGGGGCAGAGAAAGATGGCTGCAGTGACAACTCACACCCCTGTGATCTCCTGAGAGAGTGGGAAAGGGCTTTTAAAGCCCAAAAATGAGACTTTTAAGGACAGATCAGAAGGAGAATCCCATGTGCATGCACAGGAAAGTCCTTGCCCTCACAGGGCACAGTGTATTTGTTAGAGAGCACCCAGTGCTACCTCCCACCCTGGAGCAGGAGGGTGCAAAACCTTCCCAGGCCACTCAGGATTGGGTCATATCCTCATTTCACAGGTGCAAAGTGACCCTAAAGCAAACACTCTGGGGCACGAGTGGCTCATGTGTTGCACTCGGGTTGTTTGCAAACCCTCCAGATTTTATGTGCTCTGTACCTGGGGGGGATGTGGAGCTGAGCAGCTGTGTTTGACCAGCAAAAACTCCCCAGTGCCTCCTGCTCCCTCATCATTGCCTCCAATGGTCTCAGGATCAACCCCAAAAGTTGCTCTTCCAGCAGCCAAAGGGACTTTCCCTCTCCCTTTCCATTAGACATGGAAAATCTTCCCTCAGCTTCTGTGTGCACCAAAGTGGCCACTGCATCATTTATAGATGGATAACACTGGTTTAGGAGGGATTAAACTAATTTTTTTCTTCATAGCTGAGCTCCATGGAGAGCCTCACTCACCTCCTTTGCTCCTTGTTCCTTGAGAGGCATTTTTTGTTTAACACGGAGCAGGCAGGATTTGCCCTTGTGCCCCGTCCAAGAAAAAGAGAGAAAAATAACCCCAAAACAATTGCAAAGTTTTCATTTGAGAAATTAATCCACCAGGGAGCGAGGTTAAAAATAAAGTTCTTTGGCCAGGGCCTTTATAAGCTGCAGCCATATTCTCTGGAATATAATTCATAAGCACAATATGTTTTTTTGTTGTGAATGAGTGTGAAGTACCAGAAAAGGAAAGAGGAAACCCCTAATGTAGTCCTGAATAGACCTGTGAAAAAGGATAATAAAACTTGTCCTGGATTTCCTTTAGCAGCAGGTGCTTCCTTTGGAGTTTCTATTCATTCAGACTTTGGGTAGACACAGCCTGCCAATTTTTCTTTTTTCTTTTTTTTTTTTTTTTAACTTTTTGTAAACACAGCCCTCAGTTGATCTGAATGAAGGTGGATTTGTCTTCTTGGCCACTGTCAAGCTCATGGGCTCACAAGGTCAGTGGCAAAGCTTCTCCAAGCTTTTGGGGTGGGTCCCCTTACAGACCTGACAGGTAGAAAGGTGCTACCTCAGGTCAGGAGGTTTCCTCAGAAATCCAAGGCTGGAAGGCCCCAAATTTCCTTTTTAAATTGACCATCCCACCATTCCTGGTGAGACATCCATGCTTGCCCACCCACAGCAAGACACCAACAGGGGAATGCAGCTCCTCAGCCTCCCAAGGCTCATTTCTGGGGACAAAAACAGAGGATATTGAGCCCTGGTCTACAAAACCTTTAACCAGAGGATTCAATTGCACAGCATGTGAAGGCCTAAATTGTCCAGATCCTTTAGCTTTCAATATCTCCCTGGACAACAGCAGAAAAAACCAACATCTCCCTGTCAAACACAGCCTGGCTTCCCTCCAAAGCCTTTTTCCCAACCAGAGACAGCACCACAAACTCCTCCATTCACAGAATCCGGAGGTGGTTTGGGTTGGGAAGGGGCCTTACAGCTCATTTTGTTATGTACACAGACAGAAAAAGGCAGTTTGATCCAAGGAACTGAAAAACTGAATTCACCTTTCCTGAAACTGCTGAAACAGTTGACATTTGCATGAGGAAAATACTGGATATATTAAAATATATCACAATACATTACAAATCTTCTTGCCTAAAGAAAGGGAGGATTGGAACAAGAGGATCTTTAGGGCCTCTTCCAACCCAAACCATTGTACATAAACTGTCAGAACTGCTGTTTTTTAGGTGCCTTTTAATGAATATCCATTATTTTCTGTAGCTGCTTTGTCTTGCCAAACATCCTCACTGCCTGCTCCAACTCACTCCTACTGAGGAAAACACGGACAGCTCATCCCATTCCCTATATTTAACACTCCAAACCTGGCACAGATTTGTACCAGCCCTGGCAACAATGGCATGAAACACCTGTCAGTGACTGCATTTGCCCAGGGATTCACTCTGTTCCACGCTCTGTGTGTTTAATGATTCCTGAGAACAATGGGAAAAATAAACTTATTTTTTGCTTGTTTTTATTTTTTGCTCAGCTCTCACTCAAGCCAACACCACTGTCCAAATTGCACATGAGGGGCCTGCAGAGGCTGGTGGTTGTTTCCTAGACTTGAGGCCTCTTTCCCCTCAGAAAAGACCTTGTCAGCAGCCCTGAGCTCAGGGAGGGCATTTTCCACTTGTATGGAAGGAAGGAAGGAAGAGGAAGAATGAGCAGGAAAGGGGCAGCGTCGTGCAGGGCTCTGAAGGCAGAGGATGATGGATTTGAACTTCAGGCAGGCCATGACAGACAGATCTCCTGAGAAAGATCTGAGCAAAAAGGGTGAGGGCTGTGTGGAGTGGAACAACAAGGGGATTACAGGAGCCAGTTAGGAGAGAGCTGTGGACCAGAGGGACTGTAACACACTGCAGCTCTGTTCTGGAACACTTTGTGGGGATGGGGATATGGAGCATGTGGAGCTCCTGGAGAGAGTCCAGAGGAGGCCACAGAGATATTCCAAGGGCTGGTGCCCCTCTGCTCTGCACCCAGGCTGGGAGAGCTGGGGGTGTTCACCTGAAGAAGGAAAAAACTCCAGGGAAACCTCAGAGCCCGTTTCAGGGCCTAAAGGGGCTCCAGGAGAGCTGGAGAGGGACTGGGGACAAGGGATGGAGGGACAGGACACAGGGAATGGCTTCCCACTGCCAGAGGGCAGGGATAGGTGGGATATTGGGAAGGAATTCCTGGCTGGGAGTGTGGGGAGGCCCTGGCAGAGGTTTCCCAGAGAAGCTGTGGCTGCCCCTGGATCCCTGGAAGTGTCCAAGGCCAGGCTGGATGGGGCTTGGATCAACCTGGGATAGTGGAAAGTGTCCCTGCCCATGGCAGAGGGTGGAACTGGATGATGATTCCACATTTCTATGGCTCAACCCAACTTCTTCATCCCAGCACAAAATTCACCTCCCCAGATCTTTTGTCTCCTTCCAAACATCATTTCCCATCTCTGCACCAGCCACTATCCCCAAAGCAGGAGCCCAAACTCACCAACCAACTTCACCCTTGTCCCCATGTCCCCATCATTGTCCCAATGGTGCCAGTCTGGCCACAAGTGCTCTGAGTCACCACCAGAACACACCCCAGGCAGAACTTATCACACAGGAATTTACCATTTGAGGTATCTCAGCCCGCCTTAAACAGCAGAAAATCCATCCCAGAGCACCTTGTGCAGCACAGCTGGGGACAAGTGGACCTCCCAGACTTGGTGGACTCCAAAAGCAGCAGCCTCCCCTTAACATGGGCTGCTAGAGGCTGCTCCTGCATGGAAAACAAAGTCCTTTTAGGTCATTTAACCTATTCCCAGGGTTCAGCAAACCTTCTTGCAAGCCAGCCTTGTTACAGATATGATTCACACAATGATATTTCAATCACTTCCTCTGGGAGACTCTTTCCAACAATGCAGATTTCTTGGCAGGAGAGGAATTCCCAGGGACTGAGCTGAAGTTTTCCTTCACCCTTGCAATGCATCCTCTCAAACAGCTTCAAAATGAGAATTTCCTTCCCTTTTTAGTGCCCTGCTGTGGAGCCACAAAATTCCCCGTGGGCAGGTGCCAAAGCCCAGGGGAAAACTGGGCTGAAAATCCAAAAATCAGACTTATGGTGATCCTAATCCAGTTCAGGGAAGTCCATTAGAGAAAAAATATGGTGAGTTCTCCCTGACAGGAGGGTGGAGCCAGGTGAGGGTCAGTGTCCTGTCCCAAGGAACAAGTGATAAGACAAGAGAAAACAGCCTTGAAATGCACCAGGGGAGGTTTAGACTGGTTATTGGGAATAATCCAGGGAAGTGTTGGAATCACCATCCCTGGAGGGATTTAAATCATGTGGATGTGGCACTTGGGGATATGGGTTAGTGGTGCCCTTGGCTCTGATGGGGAATGGTTGGACTCAATGCACTTAAAGGACTTTTCTGGCCTAGAGGACTCCAAATTTTGTCCTTTTCATCATTTCCCAGCTCAGAGTTGATTTTTTGGGGTTTTTTTTGACCAGGAAAATCCTGGTGACACACCCCAGGTCTGTCCCATGGCTTTTCTGCAGGTGCACCACAGGGATAATAATCCAAGGGTCTGCTAATCCATGCGTGTCCTGATGTCTGACAGGATGAAACTTTGCCATGCTGGACTTCAAAAATTGATGACTTCTGAAGCTTAAATATGCTCGAATGTTGTGTGGAACAAACTCAGAGTCCTGGAATGACCAAGGTTGGAAAATCCCTCCAAGATCATAGAGTCCAATTAAAAAGAGAATATTTTTACAGAGTCTTTGAACAGGGGGTGTGGGAGAGGGAGGAACTGAGGTATCTTCTTTGCCTGGAAGACATAATTTATGTTCTGCAGGTAAAAATTGAAGTAGAAAAATTCATTGACATTGGTTGGGTTTTCTTGCTGTACCAAATGATGGTTTGGCCATGATCTTCCTCCCTCTTGCAGCTCAGTCTCTCACAGTTTTTTTATTTTGAAGAATTCTCTCCCCATAAGTACAGGAAAATAAACTTCTTATCCCAGCAAGTAATTGTGGAAGGCATCCAGTAGACAAAAGCAAAAAGTACAGATACAGCCAGATTTGTGGTGTTGCAAATATTAAATTGCAAAGGAACAGGCTTTGTATTAGAATTATTTGTTATTACTCATCTCTTGAGCATCTCTGAAAACAAACCTTCTCCCCTGAGAGGGAATAACTCATCCCTTTTTATTATTTTTATTATTATTGCTGTGCTCAAGGCACTGCTGTGGAAGCACCGTGGTATCAGATCAGTTATCAAAGATGAGCAGTCTTCTCTTGTATTAAGTGATGTGGAAACATCGTAAGACAACCCCTGATGCTGAAAAATTTGCAATTTAAATAACTCAACACTGAGGAAAAACAAGGAGGAAACTGAGGCACGGGAAGGTCTTTTGCCCCCAGTGTTATTTCAGTGCTTTTGAGCAGGAAACTGAAGTGACTCCGAGGATTTGGGATGTTTGAGGTCACATAGAGAAAGTTCATGGTGAACTCAAGAGGCAAAAGCTGGGCCAGATTTTCCAGTGCTGAAATCCAGCAGTGAATCCATGTTGGCTGGAACAGAGGGAGCAAAACTGTTAGGAGAGTGTTTGCTCATGTCCATCTGTCTTGACCAAAGCATGAAAACGTGGAATCAGGGAATGGTTTGGGTTGGAAGAGACCTTAAAGCTCATTCCATTCTCACCCTCTGCCATGGGCAGGGACACCTTGCCCTATCCCAGGTTGCTCCAAGCCCCCTCCAGCCTGGATAGGGTCCCCTGTGTGATGTGGGCATGCCAAGATCTTCTTTCCTGCATCCCACCAGATCCCAAAGCCATTGCAAGGGCCTGGAAGGAATCCCAAAGGTTAGGGAAGGTTCTGGTGAACCCTGTGACAAAAAAAAATCCCCATATTTGGGCAACAACCTTCAGGCAGGACCCACAAGTGTCATCCCAGCCTGTGCAGGTGGCAGGGTGGACATTCCAGGTGGGAAATAAATCCCCAAGTGTGTGGGTCACTGGCACCCACTGAATGCTCCATAGGAATTCCTTTAAGCAAGGTATGAGGTGGAGAAAGTCTCAGAACTTCCCAAGCCTGGCAGGGTGGTGATTGTCCCATCCCTGGAAACATTCAAGGCCAGTTTGGAAAGGGTTTTGAGCAACCAGATCTGGTGGGTGAGTTCCTGCTCATGTGACCTTTAAATGTCCCTTCCCACCCAAACCATTCCATGATTCTCTGATCACCTTCCCTGCTGCCTGTAGAGCCTCATGTCACCCCCCTGTACCCCATCCCAGGATTTATCCCACCACAGGACACCTTGCACAACCCATCCTCTTCCCATTCCTTGTGCACACACACACACAGAGACCTATTTTTCCATGGGCCACAGGGATCCCAGCAAACCCTGTGAAAAAAGGAAGCTGACCACCAGCTTTTGGGATCTGCTCCCTACGGGCCTGGGAAGGGGATGCAAATCCCTTTAGTGCCGGGTTGGATTGTTATGAATTTTTTTCCCCCCTCTTTTCTCTCTCTCTCCTTGGATCAGAATCCAGGGATGAGGCCAGCATGAGAAAGTGGGGCTGTCCATGCAGATGTTGCCTGGGGAAGCCAAGGTTCCCACACCGGGTAGGAAGCGGGGCCTCACGGAGCCGGGATGGGGACTGAGGAAGTGGCAGCAGGGCTGGTCCAGGGATGATGGGAGAGGAGAAGCCAAGCAAGGGGGGGCCCCGGATTGGAGGGGGGGACATCTATTCTTGGAGAAAAAGGGGGGCCCTCTTTGGGGGGGGTTTATTGTAAGGCTTTGTTTACACCCCGAGCTGAATGAATCAAATGACCTTGTTTATTGTCGGTCTCCTGAATGGACGGCACAGGGAGAGAGGGGGGAGGGATGGGGAAGGGGGGTTGTATTATTGTTAATTCTGCCATTTACAACTTCTTCTTCTTCTTTTTTTAAATTTTTTTTCTCCCTCCACCACGCATTGTTGCCGTGATAAAAGAATAAAAGGTGAAACTCTATTCCTTCCTTTCCCGATCTCCGCAGTATTCTCCAAATCCCCAGGCAGGAGCCTGTTGGGATGAAAGTGCCAAACCAAGGAGCTATGGATGAGATGCAGAGCCTGATCCTGCTGCTCCTGACCTCATTCCTTCCCAAAATCCTTTCCCCTGGGATGAAACCTGTCCCCGCAGGGCTCAGAGTGTCCCTTCCCAAGGTAGGGGACAACAGGACAACAAACCTTTTTCCCACCACCATTGGATGGATCCCATTTTGCCCCTGGATAGATGCAGCAGTGTGGCCACTGCTCTCACATACAAGGACATTATTCCCAGGAAACAACAACATCCAGGAATGGTTGCTTACATCCCTGCAGGTTTTGGGAGTTGAAGTCCTCCTGGAAGGACCCAACTCTGCAGCAAGCCACCTGCTCTTGGTGCCAGCTGCACGGAAATATTTTGGTGCAAGTCCCGATTATTGTTTATTTTACCTTTTAATTGACCCCTGGGGATCCCCACTGCTGCTTGATAACTCCCCAGCCAAGAACTCAGCAGTTTTTGTGGTATTTGACTTTGCAGAGCTTTGAAGATCCAGGTTTGAGGATTGCTGAGGGCATGAAATTGTCCTTTTGGTTCGAGCATCACAAAAACCCTCAGAGAGAAGGGCAGAGGATTATGTTGGGTTTGAAACTACAGTTTTCCCTCCTTGTCACTATTTATAAAGATTTTTACATCTCTAAGATGAAGGGAAAGAGTGAAATGCTTCCCAAATTCTGGCCCCTCCAGGGCCATCCCTCTCTGTCCCTCAGAGTACCCTTGGCTCCACATGGAAGTGCAGCTCCTGCACTGGGATTTGCTATATTGATGGGTGATTCCTTCTATTGATGGGTGATTCCTTCTTCCCCTTCACCTCACTCATCTTTCCCTTCAGCTTAAGGCACTTTGATTCCTTCAGGATCATATTTTAATTTCTTAATGACTTCTGGATTTTATTAGCACAATGTTGGAGATTTTCACTGGGGACAAGTTGAAACCTCATCCCAGAAACCTCATCCCAGCCTCTTCCCAGCAACTTGCAGATGGTGATGGAGCTTTCCTGGCTGGGAGACATCAGTGCAACAAGGAAAGCATCCTAAGTAGTTTGTACAACCAATCCTTCTGGGAATTCAGCACTGGCAACCTGATTTTTTTCAGGGGGTACAGGTGTCTCAGGTATTTCAGGGCAGCTCAAATGTCACCGAGCACCCACGTCCTGTGTGGGCAGCTGAATCACACACCCGTGGCACAGACAATCCACGTCCCAGGTGGGTGTTTATCCCACAGAAACCCAACCAGACAGTCAATGAAGTGACTCATCAGGCCACAGGGAGGTCTCTGATTTATGGGGAGGTGAATCACTGGCTGGGAATATTTGCCAGAGATCCATAGGCAATGCAAGAGGCTATGTAAGACTTGAGCTGTTATAAAAAAGACACAAGGTTTATCACATAAAGGCAGGTGAGATGAGTTGTGGCATCCAGGGCATCCACCTTGGGAATGCACCTTCCTAGGACAGATCCCAGGGAATTCCTGCCCCTGGGTTTGTGCTCTGTTTTCCCAAGCTGGCTTATGGAAAAGGAGAGAGATGGGCATGAAACCCCAGAGCTGGACCTACAGAGGAACTCAGATACACAATTTTAGGTCCTTTCTGGCCATCAAAGCTATGGGTTTATTGTTATTTCAAGGAATAACAAATGATCCAGCCTTTACAAATGCACCCTGACCACACTCACCACTGGTGGAGACTGGATAGACTCATCACAATGACTCAATCATGATGCTTTTGATTTATATTCTGCATTATGTGCTTTTCCCAAAATTTATTCACCTCTCCAATCCTTTCTTGATCACAGACTTCTGACTAATTAATATCCAGGATTATCCCATGTTCTTTGGTCAGTGCTGAGCTATAATTGAGGTTTTGGTCCTTGGCTTAATGCATTCATGTGCTCCATTTTACTGGCAGACTCCCTTTTTTTTGCCTCATATCCTTCAAACTTCCCCATGGCTGGAGGCAGGTGGGTTTGATGCACATTCTGCCAGAGAATATGGGATGGACATAAATCTTGAAAATTTACATCAGCATTAGAAGATCAACACTTTGGGCCAAGGTCAAGAAAACCTTGGCTGAGAACAGAGTTGGGAAAAGAGAATTAAAAACAAAAAATGAGATTGAAATGAGCAAAGAAAAGCCCTGTCTGTTACCCAGAAGAGAGGATGGAGTAGGTGTATTTTGGTTGTGACACCACGGGCAGGTGAATAAAAGCTTTGTTTCCCTCACAGTGGCCCAACCCTTTTTTCAGGGACATGTGAACACCCTGTTTGCCAGCCATGCCATCACTTCCCAGCCTGTGCAGCCCCAGGTGGGGATGGAAATCCATAAATCTCCATAAATCTCAGCAAAGGAAGACATGAGGCTACAAGAGTGCAGCAGCAGCGATCCTTGAACAAAGTGGATGTCCCCAGTAGGAGGAATCAATCACTTGTCTCACTCCATGGATAGCAAAAAACAACCATGAGACCTCCTCACCCTGGATTCTGAACTTTTAGGAACGAATTTTTACCCCCTAACCTGATCATTGTATCAACTGGGCTGTGCAAAGAATTCTGTAATGCCCCCATCTGCCCTCCATCTCTGCATACAAATAATCCAATATTTAGGCCCTGAGCTCATTCAGATTTACACTGAAGGACTTGGACACCAAAAAGCCCTGGGATCTGTCTGATAAGAGGACAGGGAGATTCATTTTGGCAGAAGATTTGGGGTTTGATCAGCACAAAGCAATTTCGGTGAGGTTTAAAACTCACCGATGTCACATCACATTATGAGATCTTGGATAAGGCTGAGTGTCATAAATACTGAAACTTGAGATCGTGGCAGGCTGTGCAGGGATTCAAACAAATCAAAACATCCCAAAAGAGGGGCTTTCTGCCATCTAGGGGTTGTGGTTTTCAATTGCAATCGGGACTGAAAAAGGAAAAGTGTAATTCCACCTCTCTTGAATCCACGCATGTAAGTGTGTCAGTATATAAACAGGAATATACATTCTTTCCAAAAATAAGTTTTAAAAGGCAAGAAGTCGAGAAACTCCCTTTTTATCTGTGAATTTGCAGAAAGAAACCCCATTTAATTTCTCTTTTGCTGCAACATCTCAGCACTGTTTGTGATAGAAATGTGCTGGATAAAGCACATGAGAAAACACAGTTTATTTTCCATTTCCTGATTGAGAGGAAAGTTTTTAGGAAAATCGACAAAAGTGGAGGGAGAAAAGCAAGAGATTTTTTTTTTCTGCTTTAAACCCTCCATTTTTGTAATTCCAGTAGCATCATCAGCATCACATATTTTTATGCTTGACACCCACAGCTAAGCTCAGCCTATAAAAGAATTCAACTTGTGCCTAAAAAAGCAAAGAAGTGATTTATATTTAAAGTGTGCTCCACTCTTCACTGCTTGTGCATTTTGCCGAAGGATTTAAAATCTTAATAAGCTAATAACAGAATAATGTTTTAATATTTAATATTTCATTTCTGTGCTACACAGATGGCAAAATTATGTGATGAGTTTCTTTTTTTGATAGTGGCCTGGAGTGCCAGGACAAAGGGGGAATGTTTTCCCACTGCCAGAGGACAGGGATAAATGGCATATTGGGAAGGAATTTTTCCCTGTGAGGGTGGTAAGGCCCAGAGAAATTGTGGATTCCTGGAAGTGTCCAAGGCCAGGTTGGATGGGGCTTGGAGCAACCTGGGATAGTAGAAGGTGTCCCTGCCCATGGCAGGGGATGGAATGGGATGGGCTTTAAGGTCCCTTCCAACCCAAACCATTCTGGTATTCCATGATTCTATGAAAATCCAACATGCTCAGTTTATGGCTGGTCACAGTGTCCCCATTTCCATCTCATGTTGCCCAAACTTTTCCATCTTACCTGGCTGATAAAGATCCAAAATATAGAAAGCGCATGAAAGAATTTGTCTTATTTTTCATAACATTTCATTTCTCCACCAAAGTGGCAACTTGAAGGAAGGAGTGCCCTGAATCAGATCCAAACTGGGGCTGTTTGGCCTAGTTTTATGTCTCCAAATTTTTTCCCCTCTTTCCAGGGTGAAAATTTTAAGAGATGATAAGGATAAAATACTCTTTTCTTGGTAGCTGAGCCATGGGAGCATCCCTAGCCAGGAGTCAGACTGGGGTGATGAAACCCTTGGGTTTAGCAGTGTAGGACACCACACTATCCACCAATCCAGGGTATTCCAAGAGGCAGTTGGATTGAGGGCACCCACATGGGGAAGGGAGAGCTTTTAAAATCCTGGAGATGGCCCAACTGGGTTGTAGGAATGCACTTCCCACACCCAGCAAGTGTTTTCCATACAGGGAAAAGTTTCAGACTCACCACTTAAGGTAAAGAACCCAGAAACTTCCATACCCTCCTGGCAGTGACTGGCTAGCACCAAGAAAGAAGCATCTATTGGACCTTGTCACCATTCTTTAAATCCTGTATCTCTCTTTATTGACAGGAGGCCAGGCTGTCCCTCCTAAAACATTCAGTATTTATGAAGGAGCACAAAGGAAGTAAAAAGTATTTTTGGAGTGTTTTTAGCAAGGGCTCAGAGGTTTTCTCAGACACCTGTGCACGGCTATTCTTTTGTTTTTTGTAACATTTGTTATTTTGATATTTTTCTTTATTAAACATTTTGCGTTATGAAACACCTCTGAAGAGCATTCTGGCTAAAATTAATTTTAGCCACTTCTCTGCAAAGGCTGGACCCTCATAGATTGATACATTAGAACGTGGTTCATCACACTCTGACCATGTGCTTACCTGTATCACTGGGTCACTTGGGTTTGTGAGGTTGCCACCATGGTTGGCACCATTGTTCATTGACATAATTCACCCACAAGTGGCACATCTGGGATTCCTACAGCCTTGTCTGGGCTCTGCATCAGGTTGGACCAGGAGGTGCCTTTGCTTCCCCTTCACTCCTGCATTTGCTTTGGGATTTTTCACAATTCTTCAAAAATTGTAGTACAAATATTTACACCCCCACACTGCCAGAAGGGCACTGAGGGGCTGGAGCATGTCCAGGGAAGGGAACAGAGCTGGGGAAGGGGCTGGAGCACCAGGAGCAGCTGAGGGAGCTGGGAAAGGGGCTCAGCCTGGAGAAAAGGAGGCTCAGGGGGGACCTTGTGGCTCTGCACAACTCCCTGACAGGAGGGGACAGCAAGGGGGGGTCAGGCTGTGCTCCCAGGGAATAAAGGACAGGATGAGGGGAAATGACCTCAGCTGAATCAGGGGAGGTTTAGGCTGGACACCAGGAGGAATTTCTTCATGGAAAGAGTGGTCAGGCATTGGAAGGGGCTGCCCAGGGAGGTTTGGAGTCCCCATCCCTGGAGGTGTCCAAGGAATGTCTGGATGTGGCACTCAGTGCTCTGGTCTGGGTGACAAGGTGGGGACTGGTCACAGGGCGGACTCAATGGCCTTGGAGGACTTTTCCAACCTAAATTATTCTGTGATTCTTTGTCTCTATCCTTGCAAATACTCATTTATAAGAAGCAGAGCAGCTCCCTCAGTGAATCCCACCAAGAGCCCTGGATCATACCTGGGGTGGAAGGGGACGTTCAGTTCCTCTCACCAGACTGCAGCAGGTGACAGGGAGGAGTGAGAAGGTTGGGATTCTGCTTCACAGCTTTGTGCCTGGATATTTCAGGATGCTTTTCTCAAAATGCAGAAGCTTCGGTTTAACCACAAAGCACAACAGGAAAAATCCTCAGCCTCTCCAATGTGCTCCCAAGATGGGATCACCCCTTTTCTACCCGTGCCTAATTGGGATTTCTCCTGCTGAAACCATCAGAGGCTCATTATGCATCAGAGCAGAGACTGATTTACCTTTCTTACAGAACAGCTCTGAGTTTCTCCATGAGATCACAGTGGGATGGCACCATTCCCTTCCCTCTCTTGTATTGTTAGCCTGTAATTGTGCAGGGGGTTGCTTTGAAACCCTGGCAGCCGAGCAAGGGCGTGGGTGGCACTCAGAAGTTTGGGATGCAGCCCCTTTCCAAAATCCACTGGCAGCAGGTTGGCCCAAACTCCTTTTCAGCAGTGACTCAGGGTGCCCCCAAACACAGTGGGGGGGAACAGAACACCAAAATGCATCTTTTGAAGCTATTGGAGGATTTCAATAATGGCTTCATGACTCCAGCGAGCCTGCCAGGCTGTGGGAGGATGTTTGGGATGGCTGCAGAGCAGGAATTGTTGGCAGAAGAGCTGGGAAAGAAGCAGGGTTTGGAGGAGGGAGCTCTGTGCTAGGAAATCAAATAGGAATGAGTGGGTACAGGATGTTTCCTGTACCAACACAAAGCAGAGATGGCTTAAACCAACCCAAACACCAACCCAAAACCAACCCAAACACAGGCCAGGGTCCTTTGCCAGGAGGCAGCTTGGATAAGCCATCCTAATACAGAGAATGTGACTAAATGGGTCAGGCAGGACAGGGACAGTTGGTTCTTGGGGTGGAAAAGAGGTTTTGGTACCATTTTGGTCATGGGAGATGTGAAATATCAACATCTCTGTGCTGGTAGCAAGGAAAATAAAAGTCACCTCAAGTTTATGTAAGGACCAACCTGCAGAGGTGTTTTTTAAATGAGTCTTTGGAGATGTGTGAGTTTGGGATTTAAAATACCAGGAAAATGGAAAGTGCAGGGTCCAGTGTAAAGGCAAAAAAATCCCACAGGGCAAGGTAAAGGCAGTTTAATAAGAGAAGCAAAGCTGTGTGCAAGCAAAGAGACATAAGAATCATGGAATTACAGAATGGATTGGGTTGGAAGGGACCTTAAAATTTACCCATCTCAACCCCTGCCATGGGCAGGGACACCTTCCACTATCCCAGGTTGATCCAACCCCAATCCAACCTGTCCTTGGACACTTCCTGAGATCCAGGGGCAACCACAGCTTCTCTGGGAAACCCACACCAGGGCCTCACCACCCTCACAACCAAGATTTCCTTCCCAGTATCCCACCTAAAGATCCCCTCTTTTATTTTAAAACCTAATTGAAACGCTGAAACACACCCCCTTTCTCCTCCTTTCTCCAAGATTTTACTGCTGAGCATGACATTATGTGGTATGGAATATCCCTGTAGTCATTTGGGGTCGCCTGTGTCCCCTCCCAGTTCCTTTTGCCCTCCCAGCCTCCTCACTGGTGGGGTGGGGTGGAAAACAGGGAAAGTGTTGATGCTGTGCATGCATCAGCAAAATCAGTGACACAGATTTGGGGACAAGTTCAAGGCATAGCACCACATGTGCTGGTATAAAGAATGTGAATTCCAACCTGGAATGGGGCAGGAAGGTCCTGGCCAAGATCTGACTCCTCCTGACAGAGAAGGAACAGCCAAAAAGGAACAGGACAAGGTCCCACACAGAGCACACAGAGCATTTTGGAGAGAATTAAATCCCCCTGAGGAATGGGGAGTGAGGACCTGATATTTCTGGGTCTGAGAGATTTTAGCCTGCTAGCAGCTGCTAACTTTTTCCCAAGGGAAAATTTCTCAAGAAAGTTTCTTCTCAAAACAGTCTTGGCAAACAACTAATCCTTTCTCAAAACAATCTTTCTCCAGGTGGTGTTTTGCTGTTTAACCAATGGATTAGAGAGGTGTCGTTCCTATTCACCAATCATGTTAAGTCTGTATCAGGACACCTGATAAAAAGGTAGTAAGAATTAGACAATAAAGCCTTTTTTTCTATGCTCTTTGAGTTCTGAAATATTTGGAGTCTCTCATCTTTCTTTTGTGTCCTGGGGAGTGCCAGGATCCTCTGGGAAACAGCTTCAAATGCGGGGCACTGGGGAGATCTGTGAGTGGCAGCACACCCTGAGCCCACAGCCCCAAAAAGTGCCAGGAGGGTCCTTCTGCATCTTCATCTGGATATTCCAGTTGTGCAAACGCAGCCACAGCAGCTCAGCCACCCACAAAACAACTCTCTTGTCACATCAATTTGTGACCCACCCTGAATAAACACTTTGGGAATCTTCAGGCTCCTCTACACATCCAGCTCCATCTTCCCACTCCTGCTCCTCCTCTGTGAGCAGGGACAGTGGGCACTCAGACAACTGGAGTTTCCCAAAATGCCCCTTAAGCTCCTGCACCACTCCTGGAATCAGCGTATCTTAAATTGGAAGGGACCCACAATGACCATCAAGTCCAAATCCTGACCCTGCAAAAGACAGTCCCCAGAATCCCCACCCTGTGCCTGAGAGCATTGCTCAAACTCTCCTGGAGCTCTGGCAGCCTTGGGAATGTGACCATTTCCAGCAGAGCTGTTCCCATTCTTGGGTCCCCTCCCATCCTAACAAAGCCCCCTGCCCTGTAGAGCATCACTTTCACTTCCAGCCTCTGGCCAAAAGTTGCAAAACAACTTTTTATTAGTGAAGCTTGGAATGGAGGAATACATGGAGCACTGGCCTAGCATTTCTGGGTTTTGTTTCTGGAGGTATTTTTGTTTGCAAACTCGTGCTCACAGTTATCTGATCACTTCCTATTTTTCCCTTGGCCTTTCCCATGATTCTGTCCAGACCAAGGCCACTCCCAGATTTTTTTTCTAGGCTCTCAAAGGTTTTCTGCAGAGCTGCACTCCTGTGCCTGCACTCAGTGCCTAAATCATCCTTTCCCCCACTTTATTTTCCAAGGCACATGGGGCAGCTCTGGAGTTGTTCACATTGCTGTCAATGCCTGCAGAGGTGGTGTTAAGACACAGGAGTTCAAAAGCCTTAAGGAAGAGGAAATTCCACATTCCAGCCTTGTGTTGAAGCCCAGACTTTGCAGCAGAGGAGCCAAAGGCACTTGGTAAATCATTTTAGTGGTTTGGTCTGTGGGAACAAAGAGAATTCCATATTGAAAAGCCCTTGGAGCAATGAGTCATGATGGGACAGTTGTGATACAAGAATTGTTAGAGAGCACAGGACACCCCCAAAAAAGGACACAGGAGGCAAATAATTGGAAATCCCCAAAAAGAGGATATTTCCTGGTGCTGCAGGCTGTTGTAAGCTCAGCTGCTACCAGACTGTCCATTTTACAAACCCTATTAACCACCAGGAGCAGTGGGCAGTGACAGAACTGTGAAGGAGGAGGTTCTGCCCAGAGGTGGCCAAGCTGCTCCTCTTGTTGCCCAGAGAAGCTGTGACTGCCCCTGGATCCCTGGAAGTGTTCCAGGCCAGTTTGTACAGGGTTTGGATCCACCTGGGATGGTGGAATGCAGCCCTGGTTCGTGCCTGACATGTCTGGTTTTCTGAAATTCCTTTCCCAGGGAATTTTCTGTAAACAAGAGACATGTTTTGGTAACAGCAAAAATGTTTACATTCTTTTTCTAGGAGGGACTTCTTTTTGTGTGATTGAAGAGGTTTGTCTTCTTCTCACCAATCAAATTGGTCTGTGTAAAATAGTATAAAAGGGGAGACATTTTCTGAAAATAAAGGCGTCACTTTTTCAGCCTTCCGGAGTCTTTGTGTCCTTGTGGTGTACAATAATGGCAGAGGAAGGTGTCCCTGAGTGTCCCCAGCCTGACACCAGAAGTGCTCACCAGGTTTTTTCTCAACAAATCAAGTTCAATACTGTCAGTCGTGTTTTCTGTCCCAGAGCCACCTTCAATTAACAACAGTGATTAATCACTCTCACCATTGGTGCATCCCAAGGGACATCCCTGCTCTTTAATGATTCCCATGCTTACAGAAAGATAATCAGAGCCCTCACTCTGAAAAATGCCATGAAAGCTACATGGGAAAGTGCTGGGAATTGGTTCTGATCCTGTGCAGCCTCCAATCTCCAGCTCAAATCCTACATTATTATCAATAAAAATCACATTTCACTCCATGGAGTGCACAAGGAGTGACAAATGGATGGCAGTGGTCACAGTCAGAGCCATGTGTGCCCTCTGCCTTCTCCTCAGAGGGACAAAGAAGTGCTTGGGGTGATGAGGGGAGCAGGAGAAAACAAACCTGGGCTTTTTATTGTGTTTTATCCCATGAAGAAAGAAATCCAGGCTGGGAAAGGAGAAAATGGGAACTCTCAGTCCCCTACAAGGACAACTGCTTTGTCTCCAGATTCCCCAGGTGACACGTACTGAGAAGGGGCTGGGTGATGGGTCTGGGATCATCCCCTTGAATCACAGAATCATGGAATATTTGGGGTTGGAAGGGAATTGAAGGTTCATCCCATGGGCAGGGACACCTTCCACCAGGAGGATGAGCAAAGGTTGGATTTCTCCATCAGCAGTTACCTGTGACCAGGGATTGCTGCTCTTCCCACCTTCCTCCTCTGGGGTGGAACCACACCACTGTGCTTGGAGCTCTCCCCACCTCTCACTTCCATCATCTTTGCTGCCAAATTTGCACAAACATCATCATCTTCAACTCTTTCCAGCTCCCTGCTCCAGCTGGAATGAGGATGCCAGCTGGGATTGGGCAGGCAGGGAAACACGTGGGTACACAAAGCCCTTAATCTCTGCACAACTAAGCCAAAATTACTTTGATGTGTTGGCTTTTAAATTGCTGCCTTCAGTGCTCACGGGAGCTTTTCTTCTTATCTCCTCAGCAAAACGTGCAAGCAGCTCCTGACCACCTCTTTTCTCTGCTTGAGCACTCATATCCTCCTATTTTATTTTTTCTTTTTCTTCCCCTGAATCCTCTTACAGATGTTTTCCCAGGTCTCTAAGCATTTCCATATCCTGTTTATTTGCTGCTGAAGGTGTAGTGCTGCAAACAAAATCTGTCTCTGGGAAGAAGGGAGGGGTGACAAGAAATGAGCTGTAAGTTAAGACAAAAAGTGAAATTTGCCAACTGAAGCATAAACGTTGAGGTCCTTCAGTCTGGAAATTCTTCACTTTGATGTTCTAAACTCAAAAAAGAGAAGCTGTGGCTTGCCTCTGGATCCCTGGAAGTGTCCAAGGCCAGGCTGGACAGGGATTGGAGCATCCTGGGATGATGGAAGGTGTCCCTGCCCATGGCAGGGGGTGGAATTAGGTGATCTTTAAGGTCCCTTCCAACCCAAACCATTTTGGGATTCTACAAATACAGAATACAATAACATAATGAATGTTTACACCAGTGTTGTAAAGCTAAAAAATGTAATGTGTCCCATTGAACAGCTGCATTTTGATTTTGAGTGACTCCAACATATTCCCATGAAATCCACAATCAGAATGGTTCCTGAAAACCCAAATACCCTCAGGGAAAAAAAAAATTCAAAAAAAACCCCAACCCAAACAAACCAACCAAACCAAACCAAAAAAAAACCACCAAAAAAGACAAAAAAACTCCCCAAAAAACCCAAAAAAAACCCAACCAACCCAAACCTAACCAAAAAAAAAACCCAAAAAAACCCAAACAAAAACCCACAAAACCCCAAAACAAACAAACAACAAACCAACCAACAAACAAACAAACCCCCAAATAACAAAAAAACCCCACATACAAATAAAATAAAATAACATAAAATAACATAAAATAACATAAAATAACATAAAATAAAATAAAATAAAATAAAATAAAATAAAATAAAATAAAATAAAATATAAAATAAAAAACACAAAAAAACCACCCCAACCACAGCATCAAGATGTTTTCATCAGCTTGGAAACGTTAAACACACGTGTCCTTTCTTACCCTAATTATTGAACAGTGGAAGTAGTAACAAAGATGAATTCACTTTACTGAGTTTTATGATATTTTAAATAAAGAGGAAAAGGTTTTTCCTGTTTATTCCTTTGCTGGTCTGAATGTGCACAAGTGATGCTCCACATAGGAAAGCGAGCCTCTCCCATGCCCTCAGTTTACCAGCAGGGAAATTGAGGCACCAAGCACAAACTTATCCCCAAATCCATTGAATAAATAAAGAGCAGGATGAACCAAAGCCCAGAGCAGCAGTGCCCTGCCTTCATTTAGCACAGACCATGATCAATTTGCAAATGCTTCTGATGGAAAAGACCTACTGGGTCATTTTGCAGGCCCCTGCAAGCCCAGGCTTTTTGCCTGCCATGTGCTGGAGAGACAAAAGTGCTTTATACAACCTCTACATTAAAATAATTTAAGCAGGAGGACTTCTCTCATTTCCTCTGGGGGGAAACAATTCTGCAGCTGAAGAGATTGCAACATTAGGAAATATTTCCTGACATCCAGGCCTTCCAGAATCTGTTGATATATTATTAATAGAAAGGAAAATAAATATAGGTATTAATGCCAGCAGACACTGTCTGCTACTAATAGCTGTTAAAGTAATATATTCCCCTTGTTTTTAGCTCTTATTAGTCTTTTTGCAAAGGGTTACAAGACCCTTATGCATCCATTAGCCAGTCAGCCATGTGAAATTAATGTGGAGCAATTTTCATAAGCATTACTCAGAACTAATAATAATTAAGCATTATTTTCTGCTCAGATAACACAGAAAATAAAGCCTGACTTTTATGCCAAGATGGGTTTGCATTAGCTTAAGGTAGATGAATTAATTCTCATTTACAAGGCTTC
Organism: Argya squamiceps; assembly: GCA_037834095.1. Classification (NCBI taxonomy): domain Eukaryota; kingdom Metazoa; phylum Chordata; class Aves; order Passeriformes; family Leiothrichidae; genus Argya; species Argya squamiceps. Next base: position 110,272,450 of record JBBMKD010000145.1, read on the forward strand.
TCTGCCAGCTAGCCAGAAAATATCAAGGTAATTAAAACCAATTTGTGAGGTTCTGTCCCATTGCACATTCACTGGGTTTTATCATTGCTGCAAATTGCAGGTGCTTTTATGCAAAGGTGGGACATGGAGGGGACTTTGCTGCCTCTCCCCTTCCCCACCACTTCCAAGAAAAGCTGAAACCTCCTTGTGAAACAGCAGAGCATGTTTGGAAATGCTGGAGATTAATAAAGGACCATGTGTAGGATGGAAGGATGTGAAGGACCAGCTCAGGCTGGGATGTGGAGCTCTCAGCAATGCAGGAAAAAACTCTCTAACAGAGCAGAAAAAAAATCTCTTTTCTTTTAATTTACCATTGACTTGCAAGGGATTAATTTTGATTATCTATAAAACTGAGGGGTTTTTTGTAAGGCAGCATTTCCTGGATAGCCTCCAAATACTTCTCTCATCACAAAATCCTAAAGTGGTCTGGGTTGGAATGAACCTTAAAGCTCATCCAATCCCAACCCTGCCATGGGCAGGGACATTTTCCACCATCCCAGGTTGATCCAAGCCCTGTCCAACCTGGCCTTGGACACTTCCAGGGATCCAGGGGCAGCCACAAATTCTCTGGGAAACTTCTTCCAGTGCCTCAGTGGTTCTGTCCCAGAGGTTTGACAGCACCTGAGCAAGGGCTGAGCTCTCTATGGGTGCTCTTAATAAAAATAAAATTATTTTAACTTTGACTATAATAAATTATTCCAGCTAATAATTAGCTGTAAGACACAGAAGCCTAGAGTTATGCTACAACAACTAATGATAATAAGTGAATTTCTTCCTCTGGGTTTCAACTTTCCAAGGGGATCAGCTCCCTCAAGTGCCACATCTCCACTTGGCAGCTGAGC
>JBBMKD010000145.1:110275923-110291228 GCA_037834095.1 Argya squamiceps
GAAGAAAAAAGAGAAAAAATAAAAAAGAAAAAAGAAAAAAAGAAAACAGAAAAAAGGGGGGAAAAAGAAAAAAGAGAAAAAAGAAGAAAAAAATATAAAAAAGAAAAAAGGGGAAAAAGGAGAAAAAAAGAAAAAAGGGGAAAAAAGAAAAAAAGAAAAAGGTGAAAAAAGAGAAAAAAGAGAAAAAATATAAAAAAGAAAAAAGGGGGAAAAAGAGATAAAAAGAAAAAAGGGGAAAAAAGAAAAAAAGAAAAAGGTGAAAACAGAGAAAAAAGAGAAAAAAGGGAAAAAAGAGAAAAAAGAGAAAAAGAAAAAAGAGAAAAAAGGAAAAAGAAAAAATTAAAAAGAAAAAAGAAAAATTAAAAAGAAAAAAGAGAAAAAAGAAAAATGAAAAAAGAAAAAAGTTTAAAAAAAAGAAAAAAGAGAAAAAAGAAAAAATTAAAAAGTAAAAAAAAAAAAAAAACAACAGAGGGGTGTGGGGTTTTTTGGTGTTGCTTTTTTGGTTTGTTTTTTTTTTTCTTTTTTTTTTTTTTTTTTTTTTTGATCCCCGTGCACAGATCGGTTTCAGCCTCCAATTTCGAGGCTGTTCACACTTGTAAAGGATCTTCCTTTCCCGGGGGCGTGGGAGCAGCGGTGAATTCCTGATGCCTTGTGACTGTCCCCGCGGGAATTGTCACACCGCGTTGCGGAGCAGGGCAGGGATGCGATCCGCGCCAGGCGGCGGCAGAGCTGGAGATCCCTGTTCAAACTCCGCCTCTCGCAGCTTCCCTCTCAAATCAGATCTGCTCTTCCCTTCTTTTTTCCTCTTTAACCGCGTCCGTTTGGCTCCCTGGCCGGCCGGTGGGGGAAATGGGGATGTTTGGGAGATCAGTGATTTGAAAGTTGGGCAGTGTGATAAATAAGGTGGTAAATTCGTGTAAATAAAATATGTAACAGATGTAGTGGTAAACTGTACTGAGAATGTATTAGAAATGTATCAAAAATAGTAAGTCTTGTAATCCTGGGAATGTAAGCTGGACCCTGTTTCCCGGAATGGAGAGGGCGTTCTCCCAACACTGGGATAAGCCTCATGACCTGTGAAATGGAAGATCATCACTCCACTTTACACAAGAAAGGGAAGCAACTATCAAGGAAGTTCAGGACCATCAAGTCGTCGATGATAATCTCGAGGGTGGACCCCAGGCCAGATGAAATCATCGTCCAAAAAGGATTCGCAAAAAGGTCCATTCAAACATACCCCAGTGCCAGGAAATCCATTCAAGACACATCTACAAGTGAAAAGACTATGAGGACATGGTATCATCACCGGCAGGCACGAAAAACTGTATAAAAACTTGGACTCAAACCCCTGCAAATTGTGGAGCAGTACGGGCTAGCAGCTTTGCTGCCGCTCTGTCTGTTTCACCCAACATTCGAATGTTGTGTCCGTGGCTGTCCCAGATAGAACTTTGATGGGAAAAATAAAATTCCTTTTTCTTAATATCTGATTGGCCATTTATCATTTATAACAGGCAGGGAGGGAGTTCAGGAATGCTCTGAGCAGCCCAGGCAGCAGCTGCAAATCCATTTCCCTAATCCACAAGCCCTGGGACACAAATCTGGATCTCTTTCCACACGGGTTGGGCTGCTCTGCTTCCCAGGTTCTACTTCTCACATGCCATTTTTCTTAAATTCAGCTATTTAACATGAGGATTTAACAAAATGGTCCAAACCATCCTCCTCCGTGTGATAATCTCACTTAATTACAGCAGCAGCCCGGATGAATCGGGAGCCTGGTTTTTATAGGACTAAAGATGGAGAAAAGGAACTCAGTCCTCAGACACTTCTGAATATTCCTGTATCCACCTAAAGGAACGCTGGACCAAGGTTTTCCATCCTTGTGTAGGAGAGGGTGTGGGAGGAGCGAGTTTTTGAATGCTGGGACAATTATCTCAGCTCTGTGATGATTGCAGTAATGCTAATTTAATGAACGCCCAGGTTAATGACTCTGAGGCTCAAAGAATTAATAAATGCTGCTTTTTCAGGCTCCTGGTGCTGAAACACTCCTGGTCAGCAGCACACAGCAGATACCTGCTCCTGCTTTTCCCTCTAGGTGCCAAGTTTCTTCTGGATTGGAACAACCAAACTAAAAATAGCAGCTTTGCTTCTGTTTCATGTTTCTTGTCATCTCGAAGATGAGTGAAAAGCAAGCGCAACAAATCAGGTCTGGTGCTGAATTCCTGCCTTAAAACATGTTAATCCTCCCATTAGGAGAGGTGAAAGCAATGATACATTCACTGATAAATAGCTGTGGGTTGTATAAAATCTGTCACTGCCTAACAAGGTGCTTTGTTCACTGAAGCTGACCAAAAAATTTCATCTTTTTCACTGAGGCCAAAACCTTTTTTTTTTTTTTTTGTGAGCATCAGGAGCCTTTCTGCTGCCTTTAGTGGGCTTTAGGATCAAAAGTGTAATCTCTCTTTTACATTTGTATTCGTGTCTGCAGCACAGTCATTGATCAGAACAAACACGTTAAGCCACATAAATCTTCCGAGGTGGGAGAAGCTCTGGGGGTGGGAGAACAACTCATCTGATCCTCATTAGGTGGATGCACAATCCCCTGCAAAGTCATTGCTGCTTTCATTTTCGTGTTGGTGAGCTCTGTGCAAATTGGAGAAAGTCAGCATGGGGAATAACAACGCTGGGAATAACAACAGGGCCCATCAGAGCTGCCCTGGCTGCTGGAGGAAAAGGCTTTGGCAAACATCATCATTTGCCCAGTTGTCTCCAGCAAATGATGGAGACATTCTTTTAAAGGCAGTGAAAGGCATTTAAAGACATTTAAAGACATTTAAAGATAATTAAAGACATTTAAAGCAGAAGGAAGGAGGTTGTGGCCACGTTAACATGCAGGTATCAGAAATGCACCAGGTAATACAAGGACAGCTCCTCTCTCACAAACCCTTTGGGAACTTTCAGCTCCTCTGTCCCTCCGTCCCCGGGCTGGAAAAGGGGAGAAGATGACCCAAATTCACCCCCTGTGATGTCAGCAGGGCCATTAGTGGCACAGACAGTGCAGATGCTCCTGGCCAGAGCCCTGTGGCCCAGAGTCCTGTCTCTGGCTGTCATCTGCAGCAAGGGCTGAGGGGAGGAGAAGGAGGAACAAGTATTTACAGAGTTGTATTTACATCCCAGTGGTTAATGGCCTCAGAGAGAGATCTTCATCCAGGAAATTGCCTAATTGCTTTTTTGCATCCATTTATCCCTTAGGATAAATCCCCACAAACATCCTGGTCAGCGACTCCCATAGTTTAATTATCTGATGGAAGAAAAAAAACACACTTCCTCCTCTTTTTTTTTTTGAGATCTGCTGCCTGTTGAAGCCATCTGACACCTCTCCTTCATGTGCTGGGAGCAGCAGTGGCACGAGGACAGCTCTTGACTCCTTTCCATGCTGCCCATGAGGCTGGAAATGTGCCACATCCCCATCAGACATCTCTCCCACAAGCCTCAGAGCCTGTCCCTGCTCATCCTTCCTGTTCCACTGCCCTCCTTTCCTAAAATTTCCACTCCTTTCTCAGATGGGATGGAGGGGAATCACACACGGGGAGGCTCCCAGGGGTGGTGCCCTGGCACAACACATTTGCTTTGCCACTTATTCCTCTCCTAATCACTCCTAATGCTCTCATTGCCCTTTTGACCTCCCCAGAGCCTCAAGCTGATGTTTTTGAAGGACTACCTACAGTTCCTCTGACAGGGTAATAGCTAAATTAGAGCCTATTAAGGCCAGTGTACAGCTGGAATTGCTTCTCCATATATCCATTACTTTTTCTTTATCAATAATGAGCTGCAGCTGCTGTTTTAACCCCCAGCCACTCAGAATAATGGGACCTGCTGCACCTCTGCACAGCCACTTTTCACTTTGACCACTTTGAATAACGCTGTGGCATTGGCCAGCTTGGTCATCTTGGCATTTTCCCTCCTGGAACATCAAAATTCCTTCCATGGATGCCAACAAAATTCTCCCTGTAAGTTCTTTCTCTGTTCAAATCCCTCCCACTTCAAGACAGCCCAGTTTCTCCATGAATCCTTGGTGAGGAATCTACTTCCAAAAGAGTTTTGGGAATCTCAGGACATGTTAGATGGTTGAATCACTCTCTTCCACAAGGTTGGCAACTCCTCTAAAGGATTGGGATGTGCCTGTGAGTCACAGCTTCTCCTCAAAGCTGTCACTGGATGAGAAGTGGCTCCTCTGAGTCATCACAGCCATTCCCCACTCCCAGGGTAAGTTGGGATTTTGTCTTCAAAATGTTCTGCTGGTGTTCTGCTCCCCACCAGGCACACAAAGCCATGCTGGACTCCCAAGCAGCTCCAGTTTGAGGGAGTAAAATCTTTCTTGCAGAGGAAGAAAGAAGAAGAGACACCCAACATCATCCTCATCATCATCATCATCCCAGGGTCTTGCACGGGGAATTAATTTTTCACAGATTAAAAAACGAAGCCATCAGGGCCTGAATGTGTTCACTTGTCTGCCCACACCATCAAATGATAAAGTGATGAAAGCCCTAAAAACTCATGGGCCATGGGGAAAAGTGTTCTGATTCTTGTGTGCTGCACATCAAAGGATCCCTCAGAAGAAAATTGAAGGGGCTGCAAATGCAGAAACACTTCTCCACTTCTCCACTGCCTTGTTCGGGGGCTTCCCAGGGCACCTTCCTGCGTAAAGCAATCTGTCCCTCAGGGAAAAGAACCACCTCATGGTGGTAGCAATGGTTCAGTGATGGGAAATCCATGACAAGGATGGGGAGTGGATCACTGGTTCAGTAGGAAAAGAGGAAACTGCTTCAAATTGCACCACAGGAGGTTTGCATTGAATATTAGGAAAAATGCCTCCACTGAAAGGGTTGTCCAGCCCTGGCACCAACCCTGGAAATGTTCAGAAAACAGGTGAATGTGGCACGTGGGGACATGGTTTTGTGGTGGCCTTGGCAGTGCTGGGGGAATGATTGGACTCAATGATCTCAGAGGGCTTTTCCAACCTCAGTGATTCTGTGATTCTATAATTAAGGTAAGGTACAATAATAAAGTACTTTTATAGAGTTTGTAATAACTTTGGACTGAAATGTGGAGAGTTTTGGCTCCTGGCCCCAGGGAACATTTGGCTGATAGGCAGAAGCACCTCAGAGCTCCTGTGGATGCTCCCCATCCCTACAGACTGCAGCCAGACCATCCTTTAACCACCTCTGTTCAGGTATTTTGAGCAGCTTCAGGGGCTGACCACACTATCCTGGTTTGTGCTCTTCTCCTTGAACCCATGACAATTACTGATAAAAACATATTTTTTCATTTGCAGACCTCTTTCCTTTAAAAAAATTCTATTTCACAAGTCTTTCTTGGCAGTTTTGGGGCCACGTTTGGACCAGCAAAAGGATGCAAGACCTTGTGAAAGGATGCCAGAGCTTTTTAATGTCAGGCTCCTATTGCAGTCACTGGGGCACAGTTTGAGGTGGGAGCAGTGGGATACCAGGGGATATCCTGGGACATCTAATAGAGAATTAAATGTAGGCAACTGTCCTGTCTTGGAGCCCCTCTGTGAGCTAAACCCCTTCAGTTCATGGGGAACAATAAACACACATACAGGGCTTGATTTCATTTTAACACAAATGCTTAAAACAATCTCAGTGACTCCCATCACCAGTTTTTGGGGGGGGGTTTTGTCCCTGTTGATGGAAAGATGGTTCTGTAAAGGCTGATGGTTATAAAAAAGACTTTTGTGAAATGGCTGGAAAACCCCATCCAGGTTTGCACAAAAACTGTTGGTTTTGCTTCAGCTCTGTGGGGTGAGAGCCCTGAGCATCTCAGAGGCTGTAAAGGGAATTTTCAGAGATGGGACAAGGGGGAATGGCTTTAACCTGAAAGAAAACAGGGCTAGATGGGATATTGGGAAGAAATTCTTCCCTGTGAGGGTGGTGAGGCCCTGGCAGAGGTTTTCCAGAGAAGCTGTGGCTGCCCCTGGATCCCTGGAAGTGTCCAAGGCCAGGTTGGACAAGGCTTGGAGCAACCTGGGATGGTGGAAAGTAGAACCAGATGAGCTTTAAAATCCCTTCAAACCCCAAAAACTGTGTGATTTATGGCCAAAATCCCCCCTGCTGCAGGCTGCAGGAGGAGGTGGAGACCTGCAGCCCAGGACTCACCTGAGCTGGGACAACCCCACTGCTCTTGGGGGTCACACAACGATTCCTTCCCCTGAAATCAGGGCAGGGCCTGGCCCCCCTTCATGTGCTGCTGAACTGTGGGTGACCTGTGACTCCAGCTGAACAACACTTTGTCCTAATCACCACATCAGAGCTCCCCCCACAGCCCCTCTGAACGATAATTGGGCCATTTACTGAATTTTGCCTGGGCAGGGGAAGGCACTGAAGGAGACATTTGCTTTTGTGAGCTCCTTGTACTCTAATTATTGTTCAAGTTACCATTGCATCAGAGCCTAACAAAAGATGCTTAAGAAAGGCAAGGAATGAGACATCAATTGTGGTTCATGGGGTCATGGAAGAAATGTAGCACACACAAAAAAATAATACACAGGCCATCTCCAGTGTCTGTTCTTTAGCACTTGTACCCCCTGAACATCCATTAATGTTAATGTTTATGACTAAATAGAACTATAAGTCAATTACAGCTCCTGGTAGTGTTAATTCCCAGCCAGTCCATATATTTGTCTGCAGAACTGCCAGGGAATTGGGATAGAATAGATTTTTCTTTTTTAAGGGAATGGATTATATTTTTTTAAGTACAAATACTTGGGAGCTCTGCTATTCAATCTCCTTGAGTTATTAGAGGAACATGGTCAGTTATCCACAAATTAGGCTGGTCTGGTATGAGGGCAGCTGGTGAAATGTCTGATCCTTTTAATAGCTTTTCTGTTCATGGGGTGGCCTCAAGCTGCACCAGGGGAGGTTCAGGTTGGACATCAGGAGGAATTTCTTCCACAATCCCAAGTTGCTCCAAGCCCTGTCCAGCCTGGCCTTGGACACTTCCAGGAACCCAGGGGCAGCCACAGCTTCACCTGTGCCAGGACCTCCCCACCCTCACAGGGAAGAATTCTTTCCTAACATCCCATCTAAATCTCTCTTTTGGTTTAAAACCATTCCCTCTCTGTCCTGTCACTGTCTCCCTGTGTGAAAAGTTGTTCACTCCATCACAGTTCACAGATTTGGATCCAGATGTGGATCATGTGGACTTACAACCTCAAATCCAGCAATTTTCCTGTCTCAGCCTGGCTCTGGACATGAAAGCATGTATCCTGATCCTCAGTAAATCCCAGGAAAGGTTAATATCAGGCTTTTAACTCCTCTGTGTCCAGAGTTCCTTGGGCTACAGCTACCAGAGCAAACTGAGCCTGGGTCCCTCACTCCAAGAAGGACATTGAGGGGCTGGAGCATGTCCAGGGAAGGGAACAGAGCTGGGGAAGGGGCTGGAGCACCAGGAGAGGCTGAGGGAGCTGGGAAAGGGGCTCAGGATGGAGAAAAGGAGGCTCAGGAGGGACTTTGTGGCTCTGCACAACTCCCTGACAGGAGGGGACAGCCAGGGGGGGTCGGGCTCTGCTTCCAGGGAACAAGGGACAAGATAAGGGAAAACAGCCTCAAGCTGCACCAGGGGAGGTTTAGATTGGAGATTGGAAAAAATTTCTTCCCTGCAAAGGTGGTCACGCCTTGGAAGGGGCTTCCCAGGGAGGTTTGGAGTCCCCATCCCTGGAGGTGTCCAAGGAAAGTCTGGATGTGGCACTCAGTGCTCTGTGCTGGGGACAAGGTGGGGATGGGACACAGGTTGGACTCAATGGCCTTGGAGGACTTTTCCAACCTAAATTATTCTGTGATTCTTTGTCTCTTACCCTTCTACCTGTTTTCAGTTGAGATTATGGCAATTATGCACCTTTACGGGATAATGGAAACCAGGAGGAATCTACAGTGGCCTCCATGAGGGGTTCAGGTTGGATTTCAGGAGGAATTTCATCACAGAAAGGGTTGTTAAACATTGGAAGGGGCTGCCCAGGGAGCCATCCTGGAGGTGTCCAAGGAATGTCTGGATGTGGCACTCAGTGCTCTGGGCTGGGGACAAGGTGGGGATGGGTCACAGGTTGGACTCTGTGATCTTGGAGGGCTTTTCCAACCTAAATAATTCTGGGATTCTGCCCAGTGGTCCCTGCTGCAGAAGAAGCATCAGGTTCAGCCCTGTCCTGTCCCAGGCCATGACCAGGCAGCTTCCTATGGACAAACCACCAGGTTTCTAACCCAGCCTAGTGAAGCCAAAATGTGTCCCCCCAGTTTTAATCAGCATTTCTCAGAAATCCAGGAAACCATCCAGCAGCAAAACTCTTCCCCTGCAGCAAACCAGCAAAATATGGTGGCGAGTCCTGTCACTTGCTTCATCCCTGAAAAGTTGAACTTCTATCCTCAGCTCTGGTTTTGTCCTGTTCACTTTTATTCCAGTTTACAAAATAATCCTGCCTGGTCAAGGTCCCACTAAGATCAGAGAGAGATGCTGAATTCTGAGTTTTATCATCCATGCAAAGGGTGTGTGCTTGGAAATCTCACATTCCTACTTCATTCCTCAGAAAACCCTGACATTATTGTGAATCAAAATAACTTCTCCATCAGCTCCCTGAATCCAGGAGATCCATTTTGCTGGGAACAAGTGCTCCTGCTATTTCACCAGCACCATTCACCTGCAGAACTTCAGGCTAGGCTGGGCTGGGCAGTGCCTCCTTTAATCCTGTTAATGTTATCCTGTGGCAGGTTTCTTTTTAAGGTTTTTTTTATTTGATTTAATTTAATGGAGGTGAGAGTCACTCCTTGGATGGTTTCAGAGGCAGATGCTCTCTGGCTAATCAAAAAATCATTTTGCAAAGCAAACTTTCCCTCTGCATCCCATAGTCCTGGAGCTCCCTGCCTTTGCCTAAAGGTCAGAGGATCTCTCTCTCTGTCCTTAGTTCTTCCAATGAGTAATTCCTAAAAATTACTTCTAAAATGGAATAATTATTATTCCTAAATAATAATTAGGAATAATAATTTAGGACTAATAATTATTCCCAAAATGGAGCTGTCCACCCATGTGTCTCCCCCAATAATTATTATTCCTAAATAATAATTAGGAATAATAATTTAGGGATAAGAATTATTCCTAAAATGGAGCTGTCCTTCCATGTGTCTCCCCCAATAATTATTATTCCTAAATAATCATTAGGAATAATAATTTAGGGATAAGAATTATTCCTAAAATGGAGCTGTCCATCCATGTGTCTCCCCCAATAATTATTATTCCTAAATAATCATTAGGAATAATAATTTAGGGATAATAATTATTCCCAAAATGGAGCTGTCCATCCATGTGTTTCCCCATCCAGACCCCTCCAAACCCAAATAAAATACAACTGGATGGGTCTTGGAGCAACCTGGGATAGCAGAGGATGTCCCTGGCCATGGCAGGGGGTTGGAATTGGGTGACATTTGAGGCCCTGCCCAACCCAAAGCACTCTGTGATTCCCAGAAAACCATGGCCCAGTGGAGGAGGGAAATCTCAGCGTGGAAGCAGAGGCTGCAGGAGAGCCCAGTCGTTGCCAGTCTCCCAGGACAGGGGTTAGAAGTTGGATGAGCCATGAAAAACGAGGTGATTTTTGGTGATTTTTGGCTCCCAGACTTGGTTTGACACCAGGACAGAGATCCTGGGGGTGGAATGTGTTGTGAGGGCACAAGTTGTGAGTGAGTTTTGCCTCATTTGGGTGTTTGTGTCAGCTCCCTGATATCAAATACTGCTCAAACTGTAATTTTAGCTTGAAAAGCCCCTCATTCTCACAAGATGTGAGTCATTCTGGCACCCACAGACCAACCAACCATGTTTGGGTCAGAGCCAAGACCTCACCTGAGAAACGTTTCTAATATTTAAATGAAACACCCCCAGATTAAACTTCCCTCCCAATTCTTTTGCCTTGAACCTCTTGGACAACCATTCCTGTCTCTTTTATGCTGTAACCTGGCCCTGAAGGAGACCAGGAATTTACCTGGCAGCCTCCTCCTCCTCCTCCTCCTTGCTCTGCCTCAGCACACATCACGCTCCCCACGAGGTGTGGGATCTGCTCCAGGCATTTCTCCCTGCTGATCAGCTTCATCTGTGTCTTCTGCAGCGCATGGGATGCTGCAGAAAATGAAAAGAGAAGGATCAACAAAGCTGCAGAGCAGCTGGGGACTTCCCTTGGGAAGGATTTCAGCTGGATTTCTAAAGCATCTCAGGGCAATGGGGTGTCTAGGCAGAACTGTGGGGTTTTGGGGTCATGGGGGTATTCAGGGGATCCCCAAGTTCTGGAAATGATGCATTTGTGCTCCTGAGTTTATCAAAGAATCCCAGAATGATTTGGGTGTAAAGAGACCTTAAAGATCATCCCATTCTCACCCCCTGCCATGGACAGGGACACCTTCCACTGTCCCAGGTTGTTCCAAGCCCTGTCCAGCCTGGCCTGGGACACTTCCAGGGATGCCAGACTACTGGGAAACCCCCAAAGGGATGGATTTTTCCCACTGGTGGTCTCAGTGATGACCTGAGATGAGCAGCCCTGCAAATCTGGGGTTTTTCACTCATGGTTGTTTTTGGGAATTCAGTCTGAGGGGCTTCTCATGGGATCCTGTGAAAGTCCATGCAGATCAAAGTCCAGTGAGCTTCTCCCAGAATTCTAATCTTAGAATTATAGAATAATATACATGGAATCATGTATATTGGAATAATCATGGAATAATTTATATTGGAAACAGCCTTTGAGATCATCCAGTCCAACCATTCCCCCAGCACTGCCAGGGCCACCACTACTCCATGTCCCCAAGTGCCACATCCACAGGGATTTTAAATTCCTCTGGGGGTGAGGACACCACCACTGCCCTGGGCAGTTGTTCCAGTGCCCAATAACTCTTCCAGGGAAGAATTTTTTCCCTAATATCCAATCTAAACATTGTTGTCCCTGGGGAGGGCTGCAAGATCACACCTCACCCAGGGGACCAGCTGGATCTTCACAAAGTGGCTCTGGGGATGGCAGCACACAGAGCAAATATCTGCTTTATTCTCCACTTGGGGTGGGAATGCAGAAATCACAGCTGGCACCTGCAAGTGACAAAAAGACTGAAAATGTGCTGGGCTACTTGGAAGCTCCACTTATCTCACCCACATTTCTCTCCAAAGCAAACCTGAGTCTAAAGGATAAAACTGAGATCTTCAGATCATTTGAAACCCACTCCTTCTTTCATACTTCACTGTGCTAAATCCTCCCATAACCTTCAGGAAACTGTGACTCAGTGACGAGATCTAAAAGCTGGAAGGCTGTCATGTCCCTTTTCCAGCTAAGATAGAAGTGCCCAAAGATGAAAATGTTTTGGTGTAGGAATCTCCAGGAAGGTGAAGCCCTTCTGTTATGGGGAGGAGCTGGGGGTGCTGGGGGTGTTGATCTGGACAAGAGAAAGCTCTGGGAAGACTTTAGAGCCCCTTCCAGAGCCTAAAGGGGCTCCAGGAGAGCTGGAGAGGGACTGGGGACAAGGGATGGAGGGACAGGACACAGGGAATGGCTTCCCACTGCCAGAGGGCAGGGATAGATGGGAGATTGGGAAGGAATTCTTGGCTGTGAGAGTGGTGAGGCCCTGGCAGAGGTTTCCCAGAGAAGCTGTGGCTGCCCCTGGATCCCTGGAAGTGTCCAAGGCCAGGTTGGATGGAGCTTGGAGCAACCTGGGATAGTGGAATGTGTCCCTACCTATGGCAGGGGGTGGAACTGGAGGAGCTTTAAGGTAATTTCAACCCAAACCATTCTGGAATTCTGGAATTCTGTACCTTTTTGACTTTGCCCATATCACCCCATCACTCCCCCCTCTCACCACACTCAGCTTCTGCTGGATTTCCTCCAAAACCTCCACCAGCCAGAGGGTGGGGGGTGCCAGGGCTGAGCACATCAACACCAATTTTTGGAAGCAGAATCCATGTCAGCTGGGCCCATACAGCAGCTGCTCCACGGATTTTCCATGAGGAGCTCAGGATAAATCCTGCAGAGGGACTCTGCAGCTGCCCCTCTGTTCTAGGAACACGTTACCTTGGTGAAACGGGAGATTTTCACAACCATATGAAGTAGTTTCACAGCTATAAGAGTGTTTTGTGTTGCTGTTGAGGAAGGAAAATGAAGCCTAAGATGGCAAATGCAGAGTTTCATGGAAAAACCAGCAACACTTTGGAGCAGAATAGCAGGAATTCAATGGGATATTCACTGAATCCATCCTGGGATGGACCCCTGCCCTCCCAGCCCTGATTAATTCTTTCCAATAATGAAACAGCTCATTGGCTATTTAGTGACATTTGTTCAGGACAGACATTTTGGGTCACAATTAGTGCTGGGACTGCTTTCATTAGGGCTTAAATGAGATCAATTAGCAGCAGCAATCTGCAGTCCTAAATGAGTGAAGGAAGAAGTGGCCAGAACAAATAAGTCAATCCAGCTGATGGAGGCATTAAGCCAAAGACAGCCCCAGACCTTAATTTCCTTTAGTCCAGACCATTTTACACCCAGCCTAACGGGGTGATTCATGGAATATCCCACAAGGATCCCACAAGATGACAAGAGTTCAAGATGGGGCTTTGAGCAACCTGGGATAGTGGAAGTTGTCCCTTCCCAGGAATAAGATGGAATAAGATGAGCTTTAAGGTCCCTTCCAGCCCTAATAATTCTGTAATTCTGTGCTAATTTACCCACCAGGGTGGAGCTTGTCTTAATCTGGGTGCCAAAAAGAGGTGCAAAGATTGGATGTAGTGCCAAAAAGAGGTGCAAAGATTGGATGTAGTGCCAAAAAGAGGTGCAAAGGTTGGATGTGGGGCCAAAAAGAGGTAAAAATGTTGGATGTGGGGCCAAAAAGAGGTCCAAAATTTGGATGTGGTGCCAAAAAGAGGTGAAAATGTTGGATGTGGGGCCAAAAAGAGGTCCAAAATTTGGATGTGGTGCCAAAAAGAGGTGAAAATGTTGCATGTGGTGCTAAAAAGAGGTTCAAAGGTTGGATGTTGTGGCAAAAAGAGGTCCAAAATTTGCATGTGGGCCAAAAAGAGGTCCAAAGGTTGAATGTCTTGCCAAAAAGAGGTCTAAAATTTGGATGTGGGGCCAAAAAGAGGGGCAGAAGTTGGATGTGGTGCTCAAAAAAGGTGCTAGTTTTGCACTGGGGGTCTGCTGGTGCCTGGTTTTTGCCCTGAAGAGGGAACTGGTGGATGTGCAGAGGCTGGGGGTGAGGTCTGGATGCATTAACCAGGGAGGTGGGGAGTGGAACTTTGTCCTCACAGCAGAGAACAGCCACTTTAAATGGATAAAACCCCTCTTCCATCAGCAAATGCAAGTCTCCCCCAGCACCTCACCTGCACTTGTGTTCCTTCAGTGAGCAATTCCTACAGGATGGAGCTGTCCATCCATGTGTTTCCCCATCCAGACCCCTCCAAACCCAAATAAAATACAGCTGGATGGCTCTTGGAGCAACCTGGGATAGCAGAAGATGTCCCTGGCCATGGCAGGGGGTTGGAACTGGGTGACATTTGAGGCCCTGTCCAACCCAAAGCACTCTGTGGTTCCTAGAAAACCATGGCCCAGTGGAGGAGGGAAATCTCAGTGTGGAAGCAGAGGCTGCAGGAGAGCCCAGTCGTTGCCAGTCTCCCAGGTGAGGGGTTGGGAGTTGGATGAGCCATGAAAGACAAAGTGATTTTTGGTGATTTTTGGCTCCCAGATTTGGTTTGACACCAGGACAGAGATCCCAGCACTTCATCCTCACAGAACAGCCACTTTAAATGGATAAAACCTCTCCTCCATCAGCAAATCTCCCCCAACACCTCACCTGCACTCGTGTTCTCCAAGGCAGCCACCCAGCAGTGCTGCCACAGGTCCTTGTCACACACAAAGGGCAGGCAGGCAGGAATCTTCTCATCACTGAACTCGATGGGATTGCTGAGCAGGAGCAGGGCAATGTCGTTCTGCAGGCTGCTCCTGTTGAATTCCTCGTGCAGGATCAGGCTGTCCGGGCTGTGCTCCTCCAGAGGGAGGCTGGGGTCGACTCCCCCCACTGCCACCGTCAGGTCTGGTGGCCTTAAAAAACAAAACAGGGCGTGGTAATTGTAAGAAATAAAATACAAGCTTATAAATTCAGCTAAAGGGCCTTCTCAGATACTGTTTACTTTGTCTGGAGTAAAGCTTTTCTCTGTTAAGTACCGTTTAGCTCAGACCTGTTGTTATTGTAATTAGAAGTATCTTTCCTAAATGTCAGTAAACACGAAGGATTTGGGTTATAAAGGTTGGTGCCTCCTCCCCAGGGCAGGGCATGGTGGTGGATTAGGCAGTTCAGCTATAAACATCCAAGGAATTTACCCTCATTCCTAGGAAAAGATGATTTCCAGGGCAGAGAGGTGCAGAGGTAGAATGTGAATGCAGCCAGGTTATAAATAACCCAAACAGATGGAATGGTCTGGAACTTTTGGATCTCTGTCCCCAGCCAGCTGCTCCAGGCTGTGATGCCACAGGTCATTTGTCACCGAGCAGCCTGGAGGGGACTCACAGAGGGCTGGACTCTGCCCCTGGACACTGATTTATCCAGAGCTTGGTGTTTTAAATTCAGAGTCCCCATGAGGTAAAGGTGTTTGCTGTGTGACAGCAAAGGTGATTTGGGGGATACAATGAGCTAGAATGGAAGACATCACCTTTTACAAGGTACTGGAACAGGTGTGGATGCACAAGAGATGCTTGGGGCCATCAGAACAGCATTTAGGGGCATTTATCCAAGGCTGCTCATCCCTCAAAGTATTCCCCTTCTGCTCCTCCTGGTCATGCAGATTCCTGCACATTTCTGTGCTCAAAAACGGGCCTGTTTCCCCCAAAAGGAGACAATCCCTGTTTTCAGGGCTCAGTCACACAA
Organism: Argya squamiceps; assembly: GCA_037834095.1. Lineage (NCBI taxonomy): Eukaryota > Metazoa > Chordata > Aves > Passeriformes > Leiothrichidae > Argya > Argya squamiceps. The sequence continues at coordinate 110,290,863 of JBBMKD010000145.1, forward strand.
ACGTGGCACATGATCCCAAGGAGATGCACATCCTGTACCCAGCAGGAGGAATGTGTTATAGATATATATTATAAAGATGGCTTTTCCCAAGGTGTGTGCTGTATGAATAATAACATTGTATTAAGAATATAAGGTTTTTATTTCTGCTATTAGTGAAGAAAACTAGGCATAGTGGTAGTAGTTGATATAGGATGCTTAAACTGAATGTTTGGTCAGGATAACACCCAGTGAACATGGAAAGAAGACCCTGCTATTGATGTATCAGCTATCAGCATCTGCCATCTGAACGAAGTGTGGACCAAGGCCCGAGCTGGAGGTGATAATGAAGGTGATAATGAAGGTGATAAAGAAGACACAGCCAAAAAC